>KZ651514.1:146877-160076 GCA_001010745.2 Gerris buenoi
AACAACACATATATGACATACAATCCAGAAATGGGAAAACTGCGATTGCCAATCATACTGCTAACGAAAACCACCAAATAGATAAGCATAATGTCAAAGTACTAGGTACAGAAAAGAATGAATCAAAAAGGAAATATCTGGAAGCAGCTTTCATAAGCATGACAGAAAATTCAGTCAATTTTAAAACAGATGCTAAAGATATAAACAAGTATTATTCAGCCGTTTTAAATTTAAAATAGCTTTAGAAATCAAAAATCCTGCCATATCTGTTATACTTATCTTTACCTCCTCACTTAAAATGTTTCAACTCAAAGTTATATAAATAAAATAAATGATTATTTAATTTTTAGTAATAAATCTAAAACAAAGAGATTTTAATTTTATAACATTTACTAAGTGTTGACTATGACGTGTGACGAAGCCTCTATCTCTATGTGGTCTATATATAACTTTTTTCCTTCTTCTTGTTAAATTGTTGTAAAAGATCCAATCTTCTTAAGATAAGGTAAGAATTTGAGTCTTTGCTTATAATTTCAGTTAATTTTTGTTTTTTTTTTAAATCATGTAACAAGAACATTTTTTGTATGAAATCTTAGATTTTTCGATGTTTTTAGGCATGAATATGCCCCGGAGTGGGGCGAAATATAGCCAAATTAAGAATAATTAATCTTAATTGAATTTTTATTTACTACCCTTGATCGACCCTCATAAAAACGAAGATTAAAAGAAGGGACAAACCTAACTACTATATAAAGAATTTTGTCACTTCGATTATTATTCCTACAAAAATATAACGTCAAAAAATAATGTTGATTTTATTTTCTTTTGTTGGAATCAATTACATATATGTTTAGCATAAAATAGTCAATTAAAAAAATGAATTTGTACTGGTTCTTTTTTTTTTTTTTTTTTTTTGGCTAGTCATAAAAAGTGTCTCCCCTCTTCTTCCTTTGCCCTTTGTGGTGCGGGCCCCCTTGTGGTGCGGGCCCCTAGGCGGCCGCCTATGTCACCTATGCCTAAATCCGGCCCTGTTTGCCTCCAGTGTTTGAACTCCCATATATTGTGTACGCCCTTGAAGTAGCGACAAAAGTGTCAGTGGGCAAAAAGTTTCCTATGTGCGCCTGGCTTTAGGAATACAATAATTAAGGATAAAAACATTTTTAAATAAAAATTAGAAGTTTCCTCATTGAATTATGGAGTTTTAAAATTGCATTCTCATAAATCAATAATAATTTAGAATCAATCTCACATATTACTTTTATTATTACCCCATTAAGAAATCAAGTTATTCATGAACACCTTTACTGCAGGACGACAAATAATCACGCATTATAGTTGTTCCTGCTTACAGAAGGCAACAAACTTGTTGCACTGTATACATGTAAAGTTACAAGTTACGATATAATGCTGATAGATGTTACCTGAGCTGGTTTGTTAGCAGCAAGAAGCATAGCACACTGTCTGGAGAAAAGGTAATTCCTGAGTTGAAGTAAAGAAGCAGTGTCTGAATGTATGAGACTCCGTATCTTAGAGTACAGAACAGGGTTTAAACTTAGACCTGACCAGCTGTCTAGCGGCTTCTTGAAACTTCCTACCCACTCGGGGCATTCTGCAATTGCATTAAAATAAAAAATAAACAATAAAATAGAGTGCTAGACATATTGATACACACATCAAAGCAAATATAGAACCTAAAAAAAATCGCTACATAGATTTTTTTTTTTTCCAAGAGACAGAATGAGTGGTCCTGAAAGAGGAGGATTTTAATCCCATACTATTTTCACCCATTGCAGAACTCTTTCATCTAAATCTTCAAACCCACAACCTCTAGATTTTTTAAAAAAATCTACACTGGTTTTGTATAGTTTAAATATTGAATCCCAGCTTTTTCAAATTGTTTAACAGAACGATTTCATATTTACGGGATACTTCTTTACTTTTTTGTCCTTCATTCCATTTCCTTTGTTTTAAAATAGATAAGGTAATTTTTCCTAAAGGTAATGCTTTTCTTTTATACACACAGTGAGTAAATTATACTGTAAAAAGTCAAAAGCTTTATATACATCCGAAACGAATCCAAAACTAAGACTAAGAGATTACTCCAAACTGTGCAAAGATAATTCTGATTAAAGTTAAATTAACGGAGGTAGAATATGCAAAATTATTAGAGCTAGAGTAAAAGGCGCCTAAAATGGGTTCTAAGGAAATAAATTTCAATGAATTATGGTTGTCAATATTATTTCATAGAGTGTTTGTCAGTCGGATCTTTATCCTTATTTCTCTGAATTTTTTTCATTGTAAAGAAATTGTTCTCATTCTATAGAAACCCTCATATGTGGAGAATTTGTGGGGATATAAAAAAAAAACTTTCATAGACATTTTTGTTATACAGAAGTTCGCAATAAGGAGGTCCAACTCTAGTTTTATTAACCATGTGAACAGAAATATATCAAATGATCCACATTTAAAAATAGTCTGATAAGCTGTTGAAAAAGTAGAGAACTCTTAAAATGTATTTAATAACAGTGTTTCACAAGGTATTAAATGGCTCCCAATCAGATTTATCATTTAAGTAAGTAGTTATTGTTCCATTTTAAATTTTCGATTTTTTTTAATTTATGTTTTTCAGTAGATTAATTGTTTGAAATGTGGCATTACCTCCAAGATTTGAGTTGAGTATAAATTGCGTAAAAAGAGCATCCAGCTCATCATACTGTACAAGGGCTTCTTCATACACTCCTAACATTTCCAAAGCAAAAGCCAGCTCCTCCTGAAATACATAAGTAATATATTTTAGTTCAAATAGAGGTAGTTATCTTTAGCTAAGCGCTACAGCTAACAAAAAATTATTTCTTTCAAACACGTTATGTTCTTATTACTTCTCTTCAAATTGTAAATTAAAGTACTAATACTTAGCATTGCTAATAATTACATAAAATATGTGTTAAGTGACATCCCTACACCCCAAACACTACTTCTGTTATGTTCCCTGGATTACCTTAGCTAAATTTCTGAAAAAAAGTAAATAAATATAGAACAATCAATCATTTAACACCTGAGACATGTACTTTGAATCATCTTCATTAACGTTTTCTAGGATTTGGTCATAGAAACAAGGTTTTGTTGATTTAATTGTGTAATGTCAATTTCATATATTTTATGAGTAAAACTTTAGATGTTGTACATAAATTATGAAATATGTATTTAAGAACATTGTACAAGATTATAAAATTAAACGAAACATTATATTTATAGTAAATTAATTTTTAACACTTAGTACTTACTACAGAGTTTATGTGTTAGACAGTATATAGTATCTATTAGAATGTACTAAATTGTTTGCATCTATTATTAGTATTTTAAATTATTATGCTATCTATTATCTAGTATTTTCCAATCTTGTACACATTAGAGTGGAAAATACTGATTTAATCTACTACAAAATTTAATTATTAAAAGTAATAAGTAACATAAAATTAGTAGCAAATTATAATTAGGGACCCTAAATTAAAAACTTAGAAGAGAAGAAACAATTTAATCAAGTTGACATTTAATGCTTAGCATCCTTGAAATTAGATGGAGTTAATGAGATGAGGGAGCTAGCTTGGCCATGTGGATTAATTACTTTCCACGTAATTTACGGCACAAGGTGCAATCCCTCGTGGTTTGATCTCTCACCATGATACTCTGATTTACGAGGCTTACTAATGATCACGACATCATACTCTCTTCAGCCGTTCAATGAACTGAGGTATTATGTGTAACTCATAATACCTTCGTAATTATTGTATTTTATGTACACATAATAATTAACTCCTTCCTTAACATAGTTCTCCTTCCTTAGTTCCATAACATGTTGAAGGAACAAAGAGCCCGTTAAACATGGATGTCTATCCTGTGATTCCTTAACACATTTAAGGCAGACCACATCCAGGAACATGGTGCTGGTCAGGTCATAGCTGGCTATGGCTATGGCCCCAGAATGTGCTCTCCCAACTTAATTTTTCTTCTTGACACTGATTATGACTGAGTGGTTAAACACTGGCTTTAAAGAATATTATTTCATCAACGGAGAGTTGTTTGTTTTTACCTTATTCAGATATTAACTATGCGCACCTATTAGATATCAGATCCTTGAACCTCTTATGTTTCTTTATAGAGATTTACCTGAAGAAGGAAATACTTGGTGAAGGTCCAGTTAGGTTGATTCCTCCTCTCCCGCTGTTTCCTGATAGTTTCCTCAAATCGACTGAGAGAGCGATCGAGTGCAGTCAAGATAAGGAGTCTCATATTCACAACTAGACCACGCCATGATCCAGCCGATCTCGACTCAGATCTCAATGGATTTATCACAGATAAACATCTGCAACAAATAAATAGAACGATTAAAATAATATATATTAGGCATTGCATAGCGCTAGAGAGTAATGCAATAAATATTTAATACTAAGCAAATAATTCATTAGTATTTTCGACGGAGTTTTGAGGTACTTAGTTAATATCATGGTTTTATTACTGAGTAAATAAATAATAAACACACACATAATGAGTAGTCAGTTTATTGCCTGATCACAAGGATATATACAATTTTATGTATTAGAAGAATATATAAATTAGAAAAGAATAAGAAGCATATATAAATTGTAAAATATATTCTTGTGGTTAGTCTAAATTGATTAATCCTTAGATAGTTAACCGTGAAGAGTTGATAGTTAAAGAGGATGATTATAATAGAGAGCCATATAATGGGGGAAGAAGGTGTCATTCCACTGTTCCTTAACTTACACATCCCAGCTATCTCCATTTCAATTATTATAAAATATCACTTCACAACACAAAAACTTCTGCTAGCTAGTAAATGCTAGTATCAAGTTGAAATTTTACATGCCTATTTCAATTGTACTTGATGATGTATTTGAAGTATTATTAAAATTGTAAGGTCAGAGCGTAAGATATTAGTTAAAACGTTGTCTTATCTATTTTAAATATTTAGTCTCACTTTATCTTTATCCCTTCATAGGGGTGTCGCTGTTGGTTTTACTTAAAAAATTGTATTTTAAAAAAATATTGGTCTCATCAAATAGGCGATGATGGAATCTTTTCCAGTCCGGAAATTCCAATTTTACATTTGAAGCTCACGTTTACGCGGTCCTTGCATGCAGTCTTGGACGGATAATGCAATCTAACAAAATTTGCCTGAGCATTAGTAAAAAGAACATATGTATACCAATTTTCAACTTTTACTCAAGTTATTATACAAGATGCAGAGTATGCATATTGTGTTGAATGTAAGAAGCTCGCTTCACTAATTTAATTTACTCAAAATATAATAAATGCAACATTTGTAATTAAAATTAAATGTAAATTGACTGTGAGGTAAGGTTTTAGAAGAAAGAGACCAACCTGTCAGCATGCTTTGCACCGAAGTCACTTCTGATTTTATCAAGAACCGTAGTCCTAGGTATGAGTTTGTTAGTTTTCCTAAAGTCGTATGTCTCAACAAGGATTATCATCCAATCTGATACTTCATGATGGTTTAGAGTTTTCATCCATTGCTCTATCTCATCTTTGACTGTTGCTTTGTAAGCTTCCACATCCTGCAAAAACAAACAACATTTGTAATGAAGAGAAAGCTTGTAATTATTTTCATTGCAAAATTAACTTGTGCATGATTATTGAAAAAGGTGTCTGTGATTTTAATGAAAATAGCTTAAAAATCAATATGTCTGCTTCATCCAAAAGTTTTGGAGAAGATAAAAATAAAAAAGGAGGTAAACATTTTCAGGGTCATTAGCGAATGGGGTTCGATTCCTCTCCGTGACGCTCTGATTTATATAGCTCACTATTGATCACGTCATACTCACTTCGGCTGTTCAGTGAACAGAGGTATGATGTGTGAAGTGGATGGACCTCTCTACCACAGGTATAGTAAAAAGGGCCTAAGTGATGGTCTAATTGCTAGGTTTGAACAAGTGGTTCGTCCGACCCGTCTAGTTCTAGTACTAAGACCTTACTACTACTGCTACAGGGTCATTGAAAAAGTGTCTATGATTTTAAAGAAAATTGCTTTAAAATAACTCACACCTTTTTTGAGGACCCTATATATGGTTACCACCATTTTTTCATCTACTCCAAAACTTTTGGATAAAGCAGACATATCAATGCAAAAAAATAAAAATACCCCTTTTTCCACTAACTTAATTTTTAATAGGTTATTTAAATTAAACCCTAATAATATTTAGCTTTGGGGGATCAGTAAGACTGAGGGGCTGGGCTAATACCCTAACAAACTATAATGTAACTCCAATGCATCTGGAGTAATTAACAATGTAACACCATGAATTCCAAAGAGATGAGACATCAACGAATACTTTGAATAGATGAGCTGATCACTCTTTATTTAAATTGTCTAATTTGGTGTCAAACAAATGCAGTTCTTAAAAAATTTTACACATGGCTTCTTTCTACTCTCAGATAATATTTAGAAGGTGTGGCATGAAATACCTTTTGTCTAATGTGAAGGGTTTGTCTAATGGCCCCAATCTGTGATTTTTGACTGAAACCCTTTAAAAAAATAAATATATATTTGCTACCTAGAAACTTTGTCACATGACATTTTTTAAGAGCAAAAATTAGTAGTCCTAAAAGAGGAAGATTATTATCCTGTACCATTTCCACCCATTGTAGAACTGCTTCAGCTACATCTTTACTTAAAACTTCTAGATTTGTTTTAAAAACTCCACTAGTTTTATATAGTTTAAAAATAGAGAATCCTGGTTTTTAACAATTGCAGACACTGAACTCAGAGCGATTAAATATTTAAGGGGTACTTATTTGTTCCTTAATTCCTTTATTTACGTCTTTAAAAATATATATATTTTTTTTTTCTTCTTCTTTATTGATTTATGGATTTTCTTTTAGACAGTTGTACGGTGAGTAAAATACGCTATAATAAAAAGTCAAAAGCTTTTTAAAGTCCAAAATGGACTCTAAATTGAGACTAAGAGATTTGTGTATGCAGTGAAAAGATAATTCTGATCCCATATAAATTAAATGGAGGTAGAATATGCAAAAATATTAGTTTTAGAGCAAGAAACTAAAAAAAAATGGTTCTAAGAAAATAACTGAATGCAAAAACACGGCTAACATTAATTCACAGAAAGTTTGATCTTTATTCTATTATTTATCTTTAAGTTCACTAGAGAAATTGTTTTCGTTTTATAGAAACACTTTTATATAGAAAATTTGAGGAACTTATAAATATGAGATTTTTGTTGTTCAGAAGTTATAAGATGTTATAAGCAGATGTTTTAAATTGGCTTGGTTTGGTAAAAGGGTCCTGGTGGTAAATTCCTATTGTACATCGCAGGCCAAGATTTAAAGCCACCTCCAACCACCACTAAACACCTCTAACCACCCTTTAAGAAATTTCTCTGGAATGTACAATACGAATTTGCTGGGCCCTGGTTTTTTATAAGAAGGTTTGGACTGTATAAATATATTTAATAATAAACAAACTAAATAGATTGTTTGATTTCTCTTTCTTTATAGGTTGCATGCTCATGGTAATGTTTAACAGATTTATTTTTTTAATTATATGTAAAAGTTTAATTTAGGTGACGCATATGCATATCACCTTAATTGGTCATTATAAATGAACTGATATGACCCATAATGTAATGCTATTGAAACCCCCTTATAAATAATAGGTTATAAATAATCATAATATATTTCTTATTGTGCTCATTGTTTAAAATTATTATAAAAATGCAGTATACATTTGATAAGGTTAAAATAACCGATTATATCTATTAATAAAAGTTTATAAACTAAGTATACATTTTCAAGTAATTTCTTATCAATGGATAATATTAGAAAAGTTAACTCTGGTGTATTGAGAGGAGCCTAGAGAGAAAATCATTCATACTCAATGAATGTCTTTAACTACTAAGACCAAGAGTGATACCAATTAACCTCTATTCAATATACAATCTATCTCCTTCATTCATAATCAATAAGTTCAAACAAGTTCTGTCCAAACTCTTTACATTATTCATACTTTTCACTAAGGGGCAATTATTTATTGAAGTGCCATTAACTTTGGCCTGATATAAATATCCCCCCCTTTTAATAAAATTTCAGAGGAAATGCTGGATAATCATGAGATAAGAAGCACCTTGAGAATTACCATTTAGAAACAAAATATCTTTATCTACGATTGATAATAAATATAAACATTGTATCTCTGTTTAATTCTTAGAAAGTGATTCTTTACATACTTGTATTCATTGTGCAAGCGCGTTTCATAATTCCTCTTTCTTACGCCCTAGTGCAGTAAAAAAGAAGAATTCTTCACCTTACCGCACGATTAGCGAGTTTGTTAACATTTAAAAAAAACTAATTTGCTGTTTGTTTAATTCAGTGGTTCCCAACCTCGGGAGTGGTCCACGAAAGGGTCCGGTAGCACATGTAAAAAAGTTAAAAACATTGAACAACCAGAGAAGGCACAGGGGTCTATCTACACTCTATCAAGTCGGTTTGTTGAAAACAAAAGGTTATATTGGAACCCAATTTATTACATTATCTATTGAACTTCAAAATGACAGTAACTTCAAGGATTCATTTGATTCTGCTGTAAACCTAGGATAGTTGTGGTGTAAAAAAGCCATATCTTACCCAAATATTTGGCAAGCAACTAGCGATATCTCATGTTGTTTTCTTTCGACAACGTTTTTGTGTGAGCTGGGATTCTCAACTTAATTGTTTTTTAAAAACAAACAAAGGAACCGGCTAAACACAAGCAGTGATTTAAGATTAGCCCTAAGCAGGAGTTTAACTCCATACAAGCTTGTCAAACAAATTGGTGCACTAGTCATTCTTATATTAAAAAAAACTAACTTGTATTTAATTAATAATTTGTAATGCATTATAAAGTACTCTCATTAATAGTAATAAAAAATACGTGTGGTGTCGTGGGACACCCGGTAGGAACGAAGTTCCTTACATTTTTCATTAAATATAAATTATAAAATCATATAAAATGCTAAAGACGTATAAACTGTTAACTACGATTTATTTTCGATATTTATAAAACCAATTGACATATTATAATTTGACATATAACAAAAATAAACAAAACAAGTAACAGGGTTCCATAATAACATTTTTTTCCCGACTTTGTAGTGTAAAATAATTATTGATTTGTCATTATGACGAAAATGAGGAGAATAATACGCCTCCCGAAATAATTAATTTGGCACAAAATACAACTAATGAATTAATGTCATCTTTATCAAAGGAGAAATTCGAACTTACATAAAGGAAGTTTATTAAATATTTGTTTTCAGTATTTATTATTAAATTCCAACAATCACAGATAAAGTACGGTACGCAACTTGTGCAAAAACTGCATTTTGCTTTGCTCGAGTGGTTTTATTACCCTTGCTGTCGCTCAGGTGCAAACTCCACACTAGCATGCAAAATGCTACTTTCCGCACTAGAAGTGTAATGAGCTATTCAAAATAAAAACAAACATCTAATAATTATCTATTAATGTGATTAAAAATGAAAAGGTAATAACCCTTTTAAAACATCAGGCATTTCTTTTTTGTTCAAATTTAAAGCTTTCTCTTGAATGATTGGACCACTCAATTGACGTTTCTCATGTTCTTGAGAAACCCATAAAAATAAAGCTTCGACTCGTTCTTGTAATCTTGACCCTGAAAACCAACTGCAGACTTTTCACAGACAGTTCCATTTTTGAACGTTTCGGTTATCAATCAGAAATGGTTGATTTGCCAACTCTAAATTCTACAGATAGTTTTGCCACACTTTCTCTTCCCTAAATGTTTCCTTTAACTTGCCATGTTTATTTTATTTTATTAAAAAAAAAAAGAACAGATGTGAACTGTTCAAAAGATTTTGTAAGACTGATTGCGGTAGTAAGAACTAAAGGGTTTCAAATAGGAACTTAATTTTCCAAATAACTGTTGTAATAGATGAGAAATGACACAATGACAGCTTAGTGGAATGTCCTGGGGCTGTGAGCGGACTACCTGTTTATTAAAACTCTAGGGCAGTGGTACCTAACCCGTGGGCTGCAGTAGAATTTTTGGTGGTTCGTGGCAAAAGTGAATGATTACATCAATGGTAAATTGTATACATTGCTTCACTTGGCTTTTATAGTATAATTTTGTACACATAGGCTTATAGTAAAAATTCCTTATTTGTCTGCTATGTTGCATTATTTTTACCACCTCTGATCACATAATTTTAAGGAATGTTAAGCTATTTACTGTAACGTGGGTCGCGAAATATTTTAATAACCAAAAGTGGGTCCCCAGACACAAAAGGTGGGCAACCACTGCTCTAAGATAAATATTAATTCTTGAGTCAGTTCTAGAGTAAAACTATGATAAGGTTAAGGTTTGAAAGAAACTGTTATTAGAAAACTGAAAAGTGTAATTAAAATTTGACTTGTGAAAAAAAAAAAACAAAAAAAAAGATTAAAAATTGAAAAGTTTAGGAAACGCAGTCCTAGTGAGCAGGTAAATACTCTTAAGGCGCAAACTATCAATTCTATTAGGGCCAGATGTCTCCCTGCTATGAACACAGTTAGTTCCAAGTAGTAACATATTCTGTTTGTCTGTGTGGCAACGGCGCAAGTTCGACTTCATAGGCGCAAAACTAGCAAATTAATATTCATTAATTTATTTATAAATTGCTAACAGCGGCCGTGTCTTAGAGGCTTTACTTCATTGAAACTGAGATATTAAAGATAAACATTTTCATTTAAAAAAACAAAAAAAAACATGTATTGAAAATTTTCATATCAATTGTGGCTGTTGATTTATTACAAAATAAATAAAAAATTGAACAATTTTCAGGTAGATTTTTGTATATTTGTTTTATTAACTAGCATTATCACCATAAAGCATATTGTGTGAGAGTTTCATTTTGCTTAATAGTCAGAAAGTAGCTTAAAAATTGATTGCAATAGTGAACTTCACAAATAAGTAAAGATAACTAAAAGCACATAATATTAATAATATTCACTGGATCTACGAGTATACACTACGTTGCCTTATTGAGAAAAGCAGGGTAATTGAATATTAACCTACTTGGTCACTACACAGCATGGTATGACTCCCATCTTTCAGGTCTTTAGTAAATCATGTTGAGCCAACCCTTACCAACTGACTTTTGCGAGGCAAATTACTGCATGTAAAAAAATAGCCTGCTAATTACAATTCACAGGGTATTTTATTCAATAATATGAATAAATGAATGACATACAATGTAGTCCATTTAATTTTAATGGGTAAGCCTGGTTGATATTGCAATATATTAGAACTAAGAAACAAAGCCAATAATTCCAAACAGGAGCTCCATATAGAGCGTGTGATTGCATACATTTAAATCCATTAATTTATTTTTTTTTTTTAATTTCAATCATAGGAGCAGTATATTCAATCAAGTGCAGAGGAGCTTACACAGTAATACACTACATAATATATTGAGAATTAACATTTACAAAATGCAAGACATCTTCATCACATAAGTTGTAGCATATACGTTAAAAAGGGTCCTGAAGTCATAAAACATTTCTGTGATTCAACTTACATTCATTGTCAATACTGAGTATACATCATAAGAGATTATATAACAAAACTTAATATGTTTACGATAGATAATATTTACTCTGTTAATCTTTCTTGCAGAGGTGATAGTTCTTCTAATTTATAAATACCACACTTTTAAGGCAGATCAATCATCTCTCCTGTGAATGTATATATTAATAATATTGGATGCTAATCATCAAATCTGATCTTAGATCAAGAAGAATTAGGTACTTAAGATTAAGTGCTGAACCTACATTGCATATTATTACTACAGTACTTAGGAGAGATAATGATCCTTCATCTTGAAAACATGCACACTTAATGAAGTAAATATAGTTACCCAGGCTACCAATCTTACTAAGATGACTTACTCTTGATTTGTTGGCAACAAATGAATGTTAATAAACAAATATTGGAACTTTTGAAAGTATAATTGTCACCAACCAATTGTATTAATAAACACTACTGACAGCACCATCTTACACAATATACTCTACTAATATAGATTAATCAATTTGTAAAGCAGTAAAAACTAACTAAATTTTAAAAGTGAAGCGAAACTGGTAGTCATTTTAAATATTTTAATTGACTTGGAATTTAGGTATAGATATAGAATTGACTTACAGGGCACTGTGTCCAATAGGTGTGGAAGACAGGTTCATTGATCAAGTGATGCCCCTCATTCTGAAGAATGTCAGCCGAGAAAGGCACAAAAGAAGCAGTAACATTAACTGACTTTGTGGCTCGACCAAAGGATCTACTCCAGTCTGCCGGCTCTTGGGGTAAAGAATTGACTAGAGTTGCTTCTAAACTTTGAAACAGCTCCTTGTCTCCTCCGTCTACAATAACAAACAAACCATAGTATCGACAACTTTCTTCTAACTAGACTACTTGAGCACTGGCCCCATTAATTGACAAGTCTACAATACTTACAAGAAACGATGGTCTTCTTCTCAGGCACCTCACTATTATTATGGTTACCATTCATTTTCGAATATTCCTCCATCCTAACAATTTGCATCTGTCACAAAACGAATATTCGAAGAATAGAACATAACTGAAACGAACATCACAGATACACGATCGACGAAATGAAATAGTCATTTTGTCCGTCAACTGTTAGTAAAGAAACTAGCATTCGATATGGGCCTAAAATCACACATTATAACTGTTGTTAAAGTAAGAAAAATATAAATAACCCGCATTTAGTTTAAAAACCCGCAAGTATGTGGCATCCCAAGTTCATTGATAACAAATGTGTCGCTATCTATCGAGGGTCAAGAAAAAAGTAATCATGTCAACTGGCAGTGTTACCAGCGTAGAATCGTCTAAACCTAGACCTATTAGCGTGCATCCTTATTTTTGTTGTAAATGAATCAGTCAATTATTTTTTTCACTCTCACTCTTCTAATCATTTGTTACAAGTTAGAAAACTTATTATATTATTCTACAAAATTTATTTTCACAAATAAGACCTTTAATAAACTCTTATTTATGGCTTTTAAAAGAAAGAGGGGAGCTGAATAAACTACTCAGATCATTCTGTTCGTTCGTTAATAACATTTCCGATTAAGTTTC
>KZ651514.1:161011-174713 GCA_001010745.2 Gerris buenoi
GGTCTGAACAACATATAAAAAAATCAGACCTGCATCACGCTTTGCGAATTTCGATATTTTTTATGCATATTTTGACTAGCCTATTACTATAATAAAAGTAAATTAATTGAAACTTATAACCACATTTAAAATGTATTTTTCTACATTGTATGAAATATATAAACCAACATTTATTGGACGGCTGGGCTTTCATTACCCTTAATATTAAAAAACGCCATTTTTAATTCGATTTTTAGGTGCTTTCCCATGATCGGATTTTGTCTGATTTTGGATATGTTACAAAGCAGGGTTAGTTTAGTTGAATACCGCTGGAATCGCTCGTGAAACAATTTTGCGCAGGTCATATCGTATTTTCCCTAGACTAAGAGTTAAGATCTAAAAATTCAAACCAACGTCAAAACAATTAAATCCTACGTTTCTATACAGGGTGTTTCTAAACTTGAGTTGGAAAATGAAGGGTGTTATTCCTTGATTAATTCCAAAAAAAAGAAAGTGCACGTTAACATGGCTCCGCAAAAACCGTTTTTGGGATACACTGTCAAACTTTTTTTTGTTTCTTGACTGTTTCTCAGGAATCGTTTGAGAAACCAAACTCAACTTTTGTACCCATCTTATAATTAATANTTGGGATACACTGTCAAACTTTTTTTTGTTTCTTGACGGTTTCTCAGGAATCGTTTGAGAAACCAAACTCAACTTTTGTACCCATCTTATAATTAATATAATATTTTTGAGCTCTAATTACTTTTTGTTGCATATGCCAGTGACGGATATTTTATGGTTGCGTGAAACAGCCATAAACATGCCCTAGCAGTGTTGTAATAACAATAATTATAAACAGTTTTCCACATCAAATTTATTTTTACTATTAGTTAATATGGTCTTACTTATTTTATATATAATTTTTCCAATTTCTCATATAAGGACTTATATGAGATATATACTCTTACGAAGAGAATGTATTGTGATGGCGTAAAAATTAGATTTTGTGATATTGATGGATTTACAGGTTTTGAGGTCCTCTAATTCAAAATGATTTGTAATTCAGAATGATCAGTAAACTGTGCCAAAGCGTGGAACCTAAACTACTTGTCTGATTTAGATACATTTGGCATACAGCTTCAAAAACATCATTTAGGGCGCTACCCCCCAAAAACTCTAAAACAATAGGAAAAATATATATTTTTCGAATACGGTTCCAACGATTTGGATGTAAAAAATTCTAAACTCTAGTCCATTTAAATACGAATTGAAGTAGTTTTCACGGGAAAAATCTAGTTCCAGAGATATCGATGAAAATAAATCTGATGTTCGAAATCGAAAACAAAAAGTAAACAACCACCTGTTGAACATGTTTTATATATGTGTGTAAAAATAAAACAATTAAATGAGTAATTATGGGATCAATATCTACATGAGAAAGGTTTGTTCGATTCATCGTATCGATTTTTTTTTTTTACTGGTGTGATTCTTTATCGTTTTACTTATGTAAGTAAATACTTGAACTAAAAATAGAATAATAACTACGCCATCTACTTCAGGCTACAGGACAAGCCACTTACTTTCTATAGTCTGGTTTTCTAATATTGTTTTAAATGTTCCGTT
The DNA here is from genome assembly GCA_001010745.2 of Gerris buenoi. Classification (NCBI taxonomy): domain Eukaryota; kingdom Metazoa; phylum Arthropoda; class Insecta; order Hemiptera; family Gerridae; genus Gerris; species Gerris buenoi. The sequence continues at coordinate 162,617 of KZ651514.1, forward strand.
TTTCTCTCGATGCTAGGGTGAAGTCAAGATTTCTAATATTTATTTAATAAAATTATCTAGATACGGAGCATAAAGAACTAGCATGGAAAAATGGTTATTTATGTAACTAGACAGCAAAATGGAATTTTACTGAAGAGCAGGCCATAAGAAAATCAACTTCCGAGGCACTTGATCAACTTACCTAAATGAACACAGAGACGAAGCCGAGGCAGGCAATGAATACACGTGGAAGAAATGTTTCCTTTGTTGCCTTGTTGCATACAATATTTTATCTTCTCACGCCACTTAGATGGAAGCTTAAGTAGCATTTTGCGTGGAGTTTGCACCCGAGCGACAGTGAGGGTAGTAAAACCACACGAGCCAAGCAAAATGCAGTTTTCGTACGATTTGCCTACCGGATTATTACTGCGATTGTTGGATTTTAATAATAAATACAGAAAAAAATGTAATAAACTTCCTGTATGTAAGTTCGTATTTCTCTTTTGATGAAGATGGCATTAGTTCATTAGTTGTATTTTGTACCGAATTAATTATTTCAGGAGGAGTATTATTCTCCTCATTTTCGTAATAATTACTTAAACCGCTCATTGTTTTTCACTAAAAACTCGATATAAACAATTACTTTAATTAAACAAACAGCTAATTAGTCAATTCTCAATAGTTTCGCTGCGATATTTTTTTTTTAAACGCCTTAAAGGGGCAAAGACGTGCCTCAATTTCATTTTATTGTTAATTGTATTAAAAATATATATATTTTTGTTTCAGCCTGTAATTATGCCAAAACGGCATGTGCTACAGTTTGCCAAATTTCAGTAAAACTTCTTCATTTATTCCCCTCCAGTTTGAGTACCCTAATACCATCAGTTAATATGGAATTTTTTTGAGCTATGATTGAGTTTTTGTAAAAAAAAAAAAAAAAAAAAAAAAAAAAAAAAAAAAAAAAAAAAAGACCGTGAAATGGCGTAAAGAGACAGCACCTTACGCGTTACTGCGAGGAGACTGTTTTTTACATTTAATTAAAGAGGGCTGCAGACCTTACTGTCAATAGACATTCTGTACAAACCTTACTTAAACAATAGCATTATTATTATTATTTTGAGTGTAGTGTCATTACTGATTCCACAGAGTGCTTTGTGTTTTTTTTAAAAAAAAAACAATATTAAACTTCTAATGTTTATCCTTTAACGTATATTTTCATTAAACAATTAAACATGATTAGGTTTGGGGGAAAAAAATGTATTTCATATTTTTATGCTAATACATAAATTACAGTCCGGTCAAATATTATTAGAGTTAAAATTTCCTTTTACATAGTCTACAGATCAATTAGGACTTGACGTAAGATCTGCAGTCCTCTTAAATGAAATTAAAAAAAAAAACTCTCATTCATCTCACTAATGAGGGTAATTATAAAAATTAAGACAGTCTCGTCGCAGTAACACGTAAGGTGGTACGCCATTTGCCGGTCGTTTTTTCACAAAAATTCAATCATAGCTCAAAAAAATCCATATTAACTGATGGTATTTGGGTACTCAAACTGAAGGGGGATGCATAAAGAAATTTTACTAGAAATTTGACAAACTGTAGCACTTTCCGTTTTGGCATAATTACAGGCTGAAACAGAAATAGATTTTATTTTTTTAATAAAATTAATAAAATGAAGTTAGGCATATATGTTTTGCCCCTTTAAGGCATTTAAAATAGAGATTTTCTAAACTTAAATGTTCTCCTTTTTCAACTGTACCTCNGAATGACAAGGCAATTCTCTTTGTACATAAGACTACAGGGTTGTTGTAGTTGCATTGGAACATATTCAAAGTCACCTTATACTTGAACTGGGCAAATGGAGAATAATCTTTTATATAATCGAGCAGAGTCCCGACGGCAACGGCGACGGGCGACGGGCAACGAATCACCTCTAAATGATTTATAACGTTAAAAATTGATGAGCCATAAGCTGTGATTGAATCAGTGACCTAAAGCGACTATGCTTCGAACACTACCGACTGAGCTATGCCTATACATATAATAATTTAGAGGGCATAAAACTTTCTATTTAAACAGTATAATATATCTATTTAAATATTTGAATTATAATTATCTCTTTTTTGACTATACATATTTTATTCTGCCCGTTTTCACGGGCATAACGGCTAGTATATATATATTGTGGCGAAACTATTGAGAATTGACCCATGGTATATAGTGTTTTTTGTTGCAAATGATGGGTAGAATCTGCCCTCTTCGTTTGTTACACCTTCAACCAAACACCAAACATATAAAAACTTAATAATCTACCTGAAAAGAACTTTAAAATGGTATGTGACATGCTATAGATGCATTAACTTTTTTCTAAATCCAAATTTCGGCCATATTTGTATTTTTAAAATGCCGGCCAATAACGAAAATTTTATTGTAATAATACATGTTGTTTTCCAACTCTTTCTTCAAATAGATGTGAAACATATCATACTGAAAAAAAACTTTTTGTATTGTCTTCCACCATGTTGGCTGAAATCTTGAAAATATTTAGTGTTACATTTCCAAAAACATTCAGTTGCACCTGTGTGCCAAAGTTTGTTCAAATCAATAAATTTGTACGCCAGTTGTAAAACAAACAAACACACTCACAAACTTTTCAAAGTCCAAGACTCTGAAATGAAGAACTCACTACAATCGTTTAATTAAAAAAGACGTTTATTATGGAAGGTCATGTAAACAGATTAATCCTCGTTAGCGTAAACCAACTGAATCTGAGTGACTCATACTTCGCCGTTTTATACATGTTAACTTCCTACTCCTACTCTCTCTTTGAATCAAAATATTTCCAAGATAATGTTCTAGAAGAGCCAAAGACAGATCACGAAATGTTAAGGAATAAAAGAAAATATAAAGGATAGAAAATCAATCTACCTATACACTGAAAATATTAGCATAAACTAACAATTAATACCAGTATAGTTGTGTGAATAAAAAAGTATGTAGATAATATTAGATTAGTTAGTGGGTTGGACAACTTATGAATTCTTGTGTTCTTATGAAATATGTGTACCTGATTATCACTACAAAATCTTTTGTATAGGCGATATTTCTAACTAATGTAACTCTAGAAAAAACTAACCAGCACATCTTGAAAGGCTTGAAGTGACGCAGGACGCAGATATAATAGGTTTTTGGATCCAACCTCTCAAGCGCCCTCTAGTGCCAAAGAAGTGTTTTTTACAGTGTACTCTATTATTCGAGAAGACGAAAGCGAATAATGCTATATTGGAGATAGGATATATAACACTTTGGAGATAGGACCCCTCCAAGTGAGTTATAATAAGACTCCAAAGTTGATTTCCAAATTATTAATTTTATACACAATTTGTGTTAATGAGAGACGCCAAGGGATGTGCCACGCAAGCGCGGCACATAGAAACTGTTTCAACATCAGACATTACATCAAAAGATGTTGGCTCGGCAATACGCCATGTCCAGCATCGTTTACTCTTCAGGGGCCCACCCAACTCTGGACCTATACCAGATCAAGACGATCAGATATACATATTACAGGGCTTATCAGAGACGAGGGTACTCTCATACCGCCATTCTTGCTTGGCTGGCAAAACACAGTAGCAATGTAATACCGTGTTTTTGCACACTGCAATAAGGATAATCTTTTGATGTAATGTCTGATGTTGGATGTTGGAACAGTTCCTACATGCCGCAATACATCCCTTGCTGTCTCTCATTAACACCAGTGGCGTACATACTTTTGGTTTGGGCAGGCGCTACTTTTGGTTTGGGGGGCATCAAAACTCTCTTCGGATCTCAGTGTTTTTTTTATATACAGGGTGACCCGCAATCAAATTTCATAACGGAGATGGTGGATATTATGGGTCAAAGACAATAAAAAAATATCTAGTAAGCATATGGCCATTTCTCAAAAGTTCTCGAGATATCGATTTATATCTTTTTTTAATTTTTTTTACGGAAATTTTCAGAAACTTATTTTTAATAACTCATAGAAAGTATTGTGATGGCGAAAAATTCGATTTTGGTGGATTTACACGTTTTGAGACCCCATGAGTCCGAAAGATTGATTTCTAAATAATCTCTGTCTATCGTCTGTGTACGCGTGGAGCCTTTGAAATTTGAACGAAATTTGGCAGAAATTTAAAAAAAAAAATCATACCCCAAGGTGAAATAAATTTTAGCTCAAAATTTAAGGGGTGCTACCCCTAAAAACTGAAAAAACGTAGTTAAAAAAATATTTCTAGAAAACTGTTCCGACGATTTTGTCCATTTAATTATGAGTGTATAACGATATTAGCCGTTTTCCCGGGAGAAATCAAGTTCCTGAGAAAATAGCTGTAAACTATTAAACTTTGAACGTGGACGGAGAGAGACCAAGTTCGATTCCCTGCCAAGGAGGAGTTATTTTTATGATAAAATGTTCAATAATAATAGGTATGTACTTAGGAAAACTTGAAAATACCTAAATGGAACACACTGGGTTAAGTAATTATGAACTCGTATATGAGAAAATTTGTCTGAGTTGTCTCGGACCAAAAAAAAAATCTTAGCTCTTTCTATGTAATAGGAAATCAAAAGGAATTTTTGGCCTTGGGCCTATTATCTTGAAATAAACACCTATTAAGTTAAATGAGATTGAATAAATCAAGTGAAATCTCCCCTTAAGTCTAATCTAAGCGCATACAAGCTATATATATATCTGAGAGGATGTGATATTGCACGGAACGAGGAGTAACATGGATACATAGTGCCCTCAGTGTACACAGCCGCTGTAACCATTATAATATATCAAGAGAGGCGGATCTATTCATCAGCTAGATGAACTCGGCCGAGCATCCAATTCATAACTACTTGTACCAACCTACCAGTACCATAATCTATTGTACCATAATCTATTGTTTGTCGCAAACATTTTTTTTTTAAATAGTCTTGCATAAAATAAATAATAAATTATTGGCTAAGTGTCACCTAGAAATCTAAACCCTCTAGCTTTACTTAGTATAAATAAGTTGTAATCTTTTTTGTTGTATGTATACAATATGTTACCGTCAAAAATGAACATGTGTTAATGTTGACTATTACTTGTTAATGTCGACATTAACAGACCTCTTGGGCGCCTCTGGTTAAAGTCGAAAATTTTAACATTTCAATTTTTCAATATGCAGGATTTAAACGCGTTTAAAGCTATTTTCTCGGGAACTAGATATTAACCGGGAAAACAGCTTATATCGTTAAATTTGTATTAAAATGGACTACATTTAAAGGTGCGTTTACACCTGACATTTATTGCATGATATTTATGTCAGACAGAAATCTCAGAAGTCTGAGATTTATGTTTGAGATTTATCTTTCAGGTATAAGTGTCGGCTTTTCTATACCAACAGCAATTATTATTAAACACCGATTATTTGAAAATTCAAACTCCTCTGAGATATATCGCTGAAGTTGACCTCCATTTATTGAAAATTTAAGCATTGCGAGAAGTGTCAGACATATATCTCCGACATTTCTCAAGCAATCTGAAGCAATTTCTCTCAGATGGAAACACTCAAAGCAATTTCTGTCTGACACTTAACATTTATTGCCGTAGAGAAGTGTCAGGTGTAAACGCACCTTAAGAATTTTTTAATCAAAATCAAACCGAGTCAAGAAATTTGTTTTNGGGGGGGGGGGGGGGGGGCACCGCTCCCAAATTGAACTAAAATTAATTTCTTGATTTTGCCTCGGGGACATTATTAGACATTTTTTAAAAACCACTTTTTTGGACTCAGGGGACCTCAAAAAGTGTAAATGCATCAAAATCTCGAAATCAAATTTTCGCGCGATCACAATACTTTTTCTTTATGTCTAAAAAATCATCGACATTTTGTTTTGAAATTTCCAAAGCTAACCTCGAAGGAATTAGGGCTCCATTGTCATTATAACAGTGTAATTAAATTAAGACATAATTGAGTGTCCCTTTTATACATAGCCGACTATAGTTCTATATTTTGGGATACCTGTTATACTGTGACTGTTTTGGTATACATTAGAAAATGTTTTATTTATAAGGCGTTTATTCGCCAAAATTATCTGAGTAGTGTATTCATTGGCGTAATGGAGGCTATTAAATTGCATACAAAAGAATGTTATAATATTCAAAGTATGAGGCCTTGGAGTAAAATTTCTAAATAGTCGACACCTGTTGGGAAAAAACTGAATTATAATGAATTTACTATAGTGAATGTAGGCCGGGAGTGAATGAGTAGTATGTGTGGGTAGTCGTGATAGAATCAGTGTTGCCAGCTTGGAACCCAATAGTGGGAAGTTGCAAGGACCTTCATCTCATATTGGCACGCAGGACGCAGGATGCACTCCTTTACGCCTCTGCTCCTCCGACGCTTATTATTTAATAGAGTAGTATACTGCATTTAAACAAATTTTTATTTGAAATTCTTCTTATTTTTTATAAGAATTTAAAAAGAATATATATTTTTGATGATTATCCTCTCAATTCCACAAAAGTGAAATAAATTAAAACCAATCCTTACTGCAGATGCAGTAACTAATATCTATTACTAAATCTATGTTTTTTAGAACATAAATAGGTATAATTATTGATGCATTCTTTTGTATAAAATAACTACAATTAAGACAAAGGTATATTTAGTCCACTGTACTATAGGCAAGGGTCAAAGGAATATCCCACTTCTGGTGTAAAGAAGAACTGTAACTATACACGTTCATTAGATTGTTACTCACTTCTGTTATTTACTAGGGTAGTAACAGTCTAAAGTATGTACCAATTAAAGTTATAAATAATTAAGTATAGCTCAAATGGCAATACACTCGAATTCATAATAATAAAGTTATGATGATTTACAAAGATGCGTTATACACAAAAGTGATTTACAAAGAGCAGCAGCTAAGTGCGTACAAAGTTAATTAATTTAAAAACCATAAAAACTCGAATACTGATACTGAAAGGTTATTTATTACATATTTTACTGGTTATTAAAATTATATGGTGAAATTTGGAGATAAGACATCATGGCATAAGCTATCTTTGATAAAGCTAAATGGTTTACCATTCGAAAATAAAAAGAAAGGGACAATAATTCGAATCTTTCAGGGCTAATATATAGCATTAGGATAGGTAATGTGCAAGTCTAAGGTATGTTTAGTTAATCATATATAATCCCTATAGATTTATTTAATAATGTTCGTAAAAAAATTATCCAAATTAAAAATTTTATCCAAAATTGTTTAAATTGCAATTAAAATTATGATTTTTATTTTTTTTTACCTAGATATCAATCTAAACACCTCTAAAAAAGCATTTTCACATTTTAGAATTAAAGAAAATTTATGATTAACAGCACATAAAAAGAATTTTTTGAAGATATTTTGACGTTTTTGGAAATGTTTAGAAGTACCTTTATTAAAACATCATTTAGTTTAGCTCTAACACTTTTGAAGGTGAAGGGATATATATGTATAAGATTTGGGAACTTAAGTAAAAGCACATGTTATGTTTATAGATCATTAAAATAAGTGGAATAACCAGTTTCGGCAATAAGGGCCCACAGACGGGAATCTGGGGCCCCTAAAAGGGAAAGAGAGGGGGCCTACTAAAAATTTTGCGGGTGGGGGAGAGGGGGAATACCTTACTGTGAATAACCTCTCTAAAATATGGGAACAGGGATAGTTATTTTTTAAGCCCCTCACATTTTTAGGGCTTCGAGGTCGTCCTAGAAACCCTTATGCTTTTGGTAGTGCGTCTGTCCGTCCGTCCGTCGCAACTTGGATTATATCTCCCAACCTACTGACGCTATTGACTTGAAATTTGGTATATAAGGTAAACTTTTTTTGCCCAAAAACAGAAAACCTATTGCGAACTTTAAAACTTCAAATTTCTGCGATCTGCGATCAATTGCGATCACCGCGCAATATTTTACATTTTTTGTAATTTTCAAGTTGGGTATCATTTCAAAGGTATTGAAATGTAGATTACAAATATGTATCGCATTTTCAAAATGGCGGCCATTTTACCCCCCAAAAAATTCAAACAAACCCAAAATTTACCCCCCCTGCACTACCCCATTAGAATAGGTCCTAAAATAAGGCAAAAATACATAAATATAAATCTCTGTAGTCCAATAAAATTTCCAGGAGTTGATTTAAAAAAAGTAAAATTTTAGAATTTTTAGGGGGGCGTAACTAGGGGGCCCCAAAATTTTTGTGATTTGAAAAATCGAAGTTGGGTATCATTTGAAAGGTATTGAAATTTGGTTCACAAAAATATATTTTGTTTCCAAATTGGCGGCCATTTTACCCCTAAAAGAATTCAATAAGCGCATACCGATGATAGTAAAGAATAATTATATATGCACATCTTGATTATTAAAAGTGAACAATAGATGTTTTTGTTTAAAAAAATATATAATAATAATTATAATTAATTCTTATGACCGATGAAACCCTTTTAGTAACTTGCTGGCAGGTACTTGACGGGATTTTTTATTAATATTTAAAAGATAGTTCTCTAGGTTATTCTTAAAATATCTGAGAAGCGGTGGTACCTTTACTTTCTTTTGTCCTTTTACTGTTTGCTTTAAGGAGAAAGGAAAGGTCAGGAGGAAACCTGCTAACAGTCTAGTAAGAAGGGACACGAAATCACTTGTTAAAAACTAGTTAAATATTATGATAGTCTGTGGGCAGGGGCTCGAGCTCTGAACGTGAGTAGGAAGAAGAATGCTCGGTTAGTCTTTATTTATGCTGTACACCTACTCGCCTAGGCCTCGCTTCCAACTAATGGATTTTGGATTTTCTGTTATTCCTGTGTCAGCCCTTTTCTAATAGAGCACCTCTTAAATCGTTTTGTTGCGTCAAAGAACCAAACCCGCTGGAGATTAACTTAATACGCTCCAAGGAAAAGAGAGCAATGACTAAAAAAAGTAAGTTTGGAAAGTCGGTCATTATATTTATTGAAACGATGTTGGAGGTTTCGATTGATATTTTATGGAATTTACTTTATACTGAAGAGAAAACAATGAAATTACTTACTAGAATATTTACAGAACAAACTATGAGGCTTAATTTACTCTATTAGCTTTAATTACTCTATTAGTAGTTATTTTTCTTCTTATAATTTATTCACGATCTTTAGTTTAACGTGCTAAACTGTGTTAAGTCAATTAAGTTTGTTAAATTATTCTCCATTTATAACAAATAACTAGTAAATGTCTCCTTCAGTTTAACGTGCTCAACTGTGTTAAATCTATTAAGACTTTATATTTTCAAGAACAACTGATTTAATGAACGTTTTAAATACAACTGTACATAAGACAAATTATTTCTTACTTATATACTAAATTTTGGCAGGTCATTTGAACAACTTGACTTCAACCTGTCTACCTTATTGTTTTTGTTTTCCAACACTCCCTCCAAGGTTGACCATGATGAGAAGTCTGTGTTGTGATGCTGGAAGTGGTTTCGTCAACAAATCAGCTTTCTGCTGTTTCCCAGATATGTGTTGAATCTTGAATTCACCTTCTTGAACCTTCTCTCTAATATAGTGGTAACGGACATCTACATGTTTGGTAAGTTTGTGAAATGACGGGTTCTTTGCCAGTTTCACCGCTCCCATGTTGTCTACCCACAGAGTTGGATTGTTTTCTTCGCCAGCTATATATTTGAGAAGTCTTCTTAGCCACACTACTTCCTTTGCAGCTTCACTAGCAGCAATGTACTCTGCTTCAGTTGTAGATTGTGACTCTGACCTTTGCTTTCTTCCTGGTGGGAGATCCTCTAGCCTACAGACCTTATTCTCCAAAAGCGATGCATATTCATCATCCATAGCATCCTTCCACTTATCTGCGATCTCGAAGGACCATATCAACGGCTGGGCCCATAACCTATTAAGACTTTATATTTTCAAGAACAACTGATTTAATGAACGTTTTAAATACAACTGTACATAAGACAAATTATTCCTTCCTTATATACTAAATTTTGGCAGGTCATTTAAACAACTTGACTTCAACCTGTCTACCTTATTGTTTTTGTTTTCCAACAAAATCAATTAAGTTTGTTAAATTTTCCTCCATTTATAAAAAATAACTAGTACATGTCTCCTTCAGTTTAACGTGCTAAACTGTGTTAAATCAATTAAGATTGTTAAATTATCCTCCATTTATAAAAAAAATAACTATATAGTATATGTCTCCTTCAGTTTAACGTGCTATGCTAAACTGTGTTAAATCAGTTAAGTTTGTTAAATGATCTTCCATTTTTAGGAAATAACTAATTTTGAGTGAGCTAAATGAAGTTTGACAAATGTTAAATCAGGTTGAATTGTTAAAACATGGAGATAGGAAAACAGAGTAGTGTCGGTCTACAGAGACTCAACTGTAATGAAACATTTTTGTGTACGGATAGTTTCGGGCAGATTTTTTAAATTCTTGATTCCGAGTTACATAATGATAAATTAATAATAAGAATCGGTCAAGACATTTGAATCAAATTAAAATTCATTGAAAGAAAGTAAACTTTTTGCTCAAAAAAAAAAAATTTACTTTAACTTCTATAATTTTTGTGATAAATATATTGGGTATAAAAAGTGTATTTGGGGTATAATAATGATTATTGTGACTTTACTGCATCACTGCTCTATTTGCCATCCTGGAACAAAGATAACATAAAACCGGCACTTCTTTAGATTTTTACTTCCCTCATAAAAAAACCAGAGGGGAGTAACAATCTAAAGAAGGTATACGAAATGTTCTTCATTAGACTGTTTCTCCCCTTGTAAAAATAAAAGTGTGATATTCCTTTGTCCAAAAGTATACATTGGACTAAACATCCCTTTTTCTTAATAGTTAGATAGTCAAATTCATTTATATTCTAAAACAACATCAGGGAGTAACAATCTAAAGAAGTACCACAAAACCCACAAATTGTGAACTGTGAGCATTTAATAATAATGAACAGAACATGCGTATTATTCAAGTAAAAACTAAAACATCGTTTTATTCGCGATAGTTTTTAAATTGGTTTCACAGTAGCCAGTATTATGAGTATCATTTATAGCTCTTGCTTTAGCGCTGAAAGAAGCTTAATAACTTTTCTCGTACAACATTGTCATTTTTTTTATGTTCAGCCAAAGTATAGGTAATTTAAGGTTTTATATTTCCAATAAACATCTTAATTTATAATAGGGAGAAGTAGGTGATCAGGCCTTTTATTAAATCTCCGTTATTACCGGGTCAAGCAGTATTTTAACGTCATAATTTTAGATGAAATAATATTAAAGGCTTGGTAAAAGAAATATGAAAAAAATTCAATTTTTTTTTACAGCATTTTTAATTTGAAATTCAGCTAGGTAAACAGGAAAACGTAATATATTTTTATTTATTATGGCTATAACGTTTAAACCTATCACTCAGAAAAATCAATTTATAAGTTCAGAATTATATGTAAAAATTAGATATGTTTTATCCAGATTAAAATAGACTGCCAATTTGGGTGGCACAAAGCTTCCCTTAACCTAATTTATAAAAAAAATTGATTTACCGATTTTGACTCGATATGTAACTAATATGTTTTGAATTATGATTGAAACCCAACCGGCTTTATAGTTTAGGCTCCCCTATTTAAAATATATCAAAATAATTGATAGAAATTGGTTGTAAGGTTATTTTAGTATTGTACCATATATTTTTGCCACTTTATTTTATTCCTAATAATGAATCAGTCTTTAAAGTAGAATAAACAGAATAAGCTAAATTAATCCTCACATAACTTGCCCCCATTTTATTATATATTTACCCCACAGTTATGAGCTAAAATGTTTGCTTTTAATCCTTAGAAAATCGACGTTATTTTTTTCATAACTACGTAGACGTACAGTACATAATTGTCTTTATGCAGCTACCTAACCACTGACCTCCTAGCTAAAGTTAAGAAACACTGCCCTACCCGCATGACTTGTAAGCTAAACGTGTTCAGTGTATCCTCAATTGCTTTTATGTGTTGTTACGCTACATTGATATTTTTGTTGGTTTATTTAACTCAGTCTGCCCCCCCCCCCCTTCCCCCC
>KZ651514.1:174848-186609 GCA_001010745.2 Gerris buenoi
GAATAAATAAAATTAATTTAATTTAAGCGAGAAATAAAATAAATGGCATGAAACGATATTTGGGTGAGGAATATAGAAACGATAAGGAGCAAAATCCGCAGACTTGGTCTGTGCGTGTGTGTTGACAACGGCAGACGGGGTCCGCGGATCTCATGTCCGCGGACAAGGTCCTGTCGTTCGTTTCTCCACTAACGCACATACCGGGTCCGCGGATTTCCCCAAATCCGTTAGAAAAGTCCGTGGTCCGTTGTAAAAATCCGCTCGTGTGTGGCCAGCTATTGAATTGAATATTATAAGAAAATATTTAATCATGATGACGATAGTTAAAGAGGATGGTTGTAGTAAAGAACCGTGTAGTGAGAAAACAGAACGATTTCTTAACCTTCACGCCTGGGCAATCTCCATTTAAACTATATTAAAGTGTATTAGTTAACTACACAAAACTTCTGCTTCTATCAGGTTAAAATTTTACATACATATTTCAATAGTACATTAGACATTAGATGATTTAATTAATTTTATTAAAATTGATACGTTAGAACAACATGGTGGAAACGTTGTTTCATCTATTTTAAATATTTAGGACCGCTTTAATAGTTTGATCATCAACCTTACCTTATCTAAAAGTTGGATGAAGCCATGGTTGCGTAGATTTTAGATCTAAAATTTTGAATTTTAATTTAGAATATAAGGCAACCTAATACGGATTGCGATGTATCAATCTTTAAATTCTCTATCATATAGTCTTTATTGCAATTAAATAACAGATGAGGGTATATATTCCTTATGCCGGATCTTGGACTATTACTATTTTTCTTCTTGTACATCTTAAAACATTTAAAAATTATAAATTTTTAACTTTATACAATATACATATAATATTAATATTATCTGTGGCTATTTTCGACTAAGTAATACATAATCCCTATCAATTCGTTCAATAAATTCGTGGCTGAATTAAATTTGCTAATAGAAAACGTTTCCAAGTCGAAGAGGAACATGTTGAAAAATTTTCAAACAGAAAGATAATAGAATGGAAATTGATAGCTCGGTTGTAAGCAGAAAGGGAGTAAAATATTCCATAAGAACTTGTTCTCTTTGAAAGGTACTTTGCATATTTCACGCTGTTGTCTGCATTATGTTGAGTGCAAGTCTGCGACCGTTTGACTGCGCTGCCGCCTCTGCATTGGGTTCATTGCCTTTGTGTACGGTTTACGCACTGATTTACCTTAGAACCCACAAACTATATACATATATATATATAGGTAATATCTTCTTTATACCTTTACTCCAAGAAGAAACTCTCAAGAAGGAAACTTAAGTTAATTATTCCACGGATTATTTCCATATTTATCTGTTTCAACTCAAACCGACTCACTTCAAAGGATATAATCGTATTCATTTGCCTTTTAGTTTAAAAGGGAAACGGAGTTAAGAAGCTTAGAACACATAATAATGAATAAACATTAGATTGAAATGGATTAAGAAATAAAAAGTAACCTTAATCAATAAAATATGACCTAAACTAACAAAGAGAAGAAAAAGGAAAAGCTTTTCATGTCTTATTGGAGTAAATACTCACCATCACAAAGTAGCGTTGTGAAGGGGCACCTACTCCAGGAGGGGGGTGGGGAAAAATTTTTGTAAACAATGATAAAACAAATTGGTGGACAATTTGATTTAGAGATCATGATGGTTTAACACGTTTTGAGGTCCTCTGATTCAAAATGAGTGGTTTAAGAAAAATTAAATCAGTCAAAAGTGTATATGGTATGTGCTGACGTGTGGAGCGTATACTACTGTGCCAATTTTTATGAAATTTGTCATACATGTTCAAAAAAATCCTCACCGATGCAAAAGTGAGAAATGAACTAGATAAAATAAATGAAAATTTGACCAAAAAATATTTATCAAAAATGGTTCCAACGATGGAAGTCGTTTTACCGGGAAAATTCGTTTCCGAGATATTGTTACTAATATATTATAATATTTCTTTTTTGAAAATCGCTGACAAAACTTAAAAACTACTATGTGTGTTGCCTTGTCTTGAAATCTCCCTGATTATTTAACTACAATGCTTATAATTATTTACTTATAAGATAAGATATATAAGCCTAAGGAAATATGAAGATAAGATATATGGCGTATATAAATGCATGTACGTACTCGTATATAAAAAAAATTTATTCCATTTATCCCACCAATGTTTCTACTAATCAATTATTCATAACTTTTGAAACGAATATATTGTGATATGAAGGAGACTTCAATATTATACAGGAATTAGGGGATGGAAAACAAAAAAAAATTGGCAACTACGGTCAACAATTTGGTCTACGGGGTAAAAAATTTGGGAATCTATGGCCTATTCTATGTATAATGACAATGACTTTAATTGAATGATTTAATAATTAAAAAAAAAAACAAAAAAAAAACATTGAGTTTATTGATCATACTGTTTTACTGCCCCCACTCCATCTATCCCTGAATGACCAACAAAGAGGAGGAAAAAGATAGAAAGAGGGACAGGGTGAATTTTCTCAAAAGTTGCGGGGGCGTTGGATTCCTTAGTTACAGCCACGGCCTTGTCTTAAAATCATCCTGATGATTTAACTACATTGCAACATTGCATTAAATTTAAATTTAGTTAAGGAGATATGAAGATAATACATTAGTGTTGTACTACCTGTTGTACTAACTAAGGCATTGGCATTACAATTACATTATATTGAATTACGTGAAGTTATAATCAAAATTAATAATTGTCCCCAAATTGCGGACTAACATTAAAAATTATCTTGATATTACAAGTTTGAAAACCACTATTTTATTTTCAAACATATCGTATATGTACCCGGTGTTTGAAGGTACTACTTACTTTCTAAAGGTACTTTTCCACCAAGAATTAATTTGTTATATCGATTTTTAATTGAGTTAAAGCATTTTGAAGTAATTCTTATAAATTTTTCTGCCTCGCTGGAAGGTCCATGTGGACACTTTGGCAAAAAATTGTCGAAAATAGTTGGGGCGAATATATTTCATTTTTTTTTTTTGCTTTAGGTAGTTATCAATTATACTTTTTGTGGTTTATTCGCTAAAAGGGAGTTCAACAAAATCTTATTCATAAAACGCCCAAATTAGACAAATAATTGAAGCGAGCGCAAGCGAGCTTCTTACACTCAACGAAATATGCATCTTGTCTGTCTGTCTGTCTGTGTGTCTGAAACGTACGACGATAACTTGAGTAAAAGTTGACCGATTTTGATTAAATTTGGTACACATGTTCATTTTACCAATGCTCAGGACGAGTTCGTTGGACAGCTTGATCCGTCCAAGATTTCGCGCGCAATGCTCGCGTAAACGTGAGCTTCAAATTTAAAATTGGAATTTCAGAACGGGAAAAAATTCTATCATCATCTATTTGATGAGACAAACATTTTTTGCAATAACATTTTTTAGTAAAACCAACAACGACACCACTATGAATTAATAAAGATCGCTAAAACTATTAAAGCGGACCTATTTTATCGTTTCTATTTTATTGTATCTATTTTAAACGTTTGGGTAAACGTTTAAAATAGACAAAAACAACCTTTTTACCGATATCTTACGTTTTAACGTAACGATTTTAATAAAACTTCATATACATCTTCTAAAGTACGATTGAAACAAGTATGTAAAATTTCAACTTGATACAAGCTGTAGTATTTGAGTAATGAAGTGATACATTTTATAATAATTGAAAAGGCGATGTGTAGTTAGAGGAATAGTAAAAATGCAGGGTGGTTCCCTTACTACTAGCCGCTGTACTACTACTATACCCATTATCTATCAACTCATCATGATTCATGATTAGCTATTTTTTTCAATATTCAATACGTATTTATTACTATACCCTCGCTTCAATGATAGAGCTAAGCGATGCCTAGTTATAGTCCAGGAGATAGCCTACAAAAAAGAGGCTGACTAACATCAAGCTAGAAATTTGTGTATAATATAAGTAATTTTTTCCTTATTATAATCCTTTGAATATGTGGTCGGCTAAGTTCATCTGCGGGACATAGATAGGCAATAGGCAATTGAAAAGTACAAACCGATGGGGAGCTGTCATGTCCTGCCAATTATGATGGACAATGTAATTTTCATGGATCCTGAGTAAAGAATTAGTTAGTAGACTAAAAATCAAGTAGATTTTAGTTTGTCACTTGAATAGTTAGTTATTCAAATACTACTCCAGATCAAAGATTTGTGTACAAGATAATCTTTAAGTGCCTTTTAAGAACATGTGGTTGGCAATAGGCATTTGAAAAAAAACAAAAAAAAAACAAAAAAAAAAAAAAAACCGATGGTGAGCGAGAGCGACCAAGCCCTGCTACCAAGAGAGGTGGATAAGGTGATTTTCATGATCCTAGGTAAAAAATTAGTTAGTAGACCGAAAATTAAGTTGATGTAAATTTTACATTTGATAGGTTATTCAAATACTACTGTAAATCAAAGTGGTCATCTATAAAGTGACAAACAAACATCAACTTGATTTTTGGTCTACTAAATAATTTACTCAGGATTATTATAATCACATTGTACACCAAAATGGGTGGGACATGGCCGCTCTCCACCGGTTTGTTTATTTCAATTGCCTATTACCAAGCTATGTCTCTAAGACGAACTCAGCCGACAAATATTCCTAAAAGACACCAAAAGATTTACTTATACACTAAGTTCTAGCTTATGTTAAGTATACCACATGTAGGGAGATGAAGGCGGTATCGGTATGCTATCGGTAAGCTGTCGGTAAAGCAGAAAATACCACATACCGATACCGTACCGAAAAGTCAGGGAGTGACCTTAGTCTGATACTTTTTTTGCAAGTTAAAGTTGTATTGATAACTTAATGAATATTGTTGTAAGTAATACAGTGTTTAAGTACAGTGGTTGACTAGATGGTGGACAGGGCAAGTCAGCGAGGCGTAGCGGAGTAAAGCGATAAGTGTGACGAGAGAATGGTGAAGCGAAGTGGCCCCTGACTATAGCCCCCCTCTGTTGCCAGTATTATCTCTCAACTACTGGACTCAGACTCAGTCAGTGATACGCGCTCATAGCGAGTACGCGATCTGTGCGCCCCGTTCCCAACAATATGACTCCCTCACGTATCGTTACCAACACGTGTCCAGACATGACCTGCTATACGAGTATATGTGAATAAAGTGTTTGTGAATAAGGATTACTGCGTATTCCCATCGCACTACTTGTCATTATGGTATTTATTATTTTTCTAACGAGCTTGGCGTAAAATTTCATTAAGAAACATACCTGTAAGAAAATCTTAACTAAATATTTATTTTCAGGTGTTAAGTTATATTTGTTTGTTTACCTAATTAATAAAAATTATAAAAGATGATGCGTATGAATATATATATCGTCTTATTTTACATTAAATTATATTATACAATAAATAAAATGTAAATAGTTGTGTGGATTTGTTTGTACAAACTAATTATTAGGTATGTATACAAACTGGTTTAGACTACTCTAGATGTCTTATCAGTAAAGTGACATAATGCCATTATGATATTACTGTGACCTCCGCAGGTATAGTAATTAAAAAATAATACTTGTATGTTCCACAGTTTTGTTACTATAGTTGTGTATTTTGAATTGTATACCTAATTAGTCTTTGAAAGAAAATATATTTTTTTTTACACAAAATGGAAAATAATTACGTATATTTAATAAGAAAATAGACAAACTGAAACATGATTAAAGGGCAGGAAATGGTCCATTAATTGTTATTTTAGTTTGGCAACAAACTGATTTAAGTCGGTACTTCGTTCACTGATATTTATAATTTTTAGGTATTATTTTTAAGAGACCCGATGATGCAGAGCCAACATAATTAGCTTCATATTATACTCAGTCTCAGTATAACATATTTTTCTTGACTTGTCGTCTCTCTTAAAGTCCCTCTGTAAATCGAATTTCAACCACTAACATTAAATATAATATATATTGGAATTTATTGTTAATAGAATGTGTACTTTTTTGTTAAAAAAAAACAAAAAAAAAACTTATCTTTGACTTCAAAAGAATTTGATATAAAAATAAGTTTATTTTTAAAATATATACCTACTTATATTTTACAAATATATTTACTTATTAAACCAATAAATTGTTGATTTAATTGTTATTTATACAAGTAGTTGAATGTGATAAAAATCATGAACATATGAGACAATTTTAATGACGAAAATAAAAATTTATCTTATGGGAAGTACTTGAGGAAATTATTATCTTTACAGCTTGTTATGATTTGAGCGAATAATTTTATTCTTATTTTGCTTCTGAGCTTACCAAAGGTAACGGAAGCAAGGTGGTCGTTCTGAAAAACGAAAAAAAAATATGATATAATCCCCGATTTTAAAAATTTCAAGACAGAAATCCGTTTCAGACATCAAGGATCATCATTTTTTGGTACCGTGTCTGTTTGTTGGTCAATTTTTGCGAACTAGCATATCTTAAAAACACTCGTCAGATTTTAATGAAATTTGAATGGTAGGTCATAATTAGCCCAGTGTTTGTCTGGTCCCAAATAATGAAATTTGAATGGTAGGTCATAATTAGCCCAGTGTTTGTCTGGTCCCAAATAATGAAATTTGAATGGTAGGTCATAATTAGCCCAGTGTTTGTCTGGTCCCAAATAATGAAATTTGAATGGTAGGTCATAATTAGCCCAGTGTTTGTCTGGTCCCAAATAATGAAATTTGAATGGTAGGTCATAATTAGCCCAGTGTTTGTCTGGTCCCAAATAATGAAATTTGAATGGTAGGTCATAATTAGCCCAGTGTTTGTCTGGTCCCAAATAATGAAATTTGAATGGTAGGTCATAATTAGCCCAGTGTTTGTCTGGTCCCAAATAATGAAATTTGAATGGTAGGTCATAATTAGCCCAGTGTTTGTCTGGTCCCAAATAATGAAATTTGAATGGTAGGTCATAATTAGCCCAGTGTTTGTCTGGTCCCAAATAACCTTCTGCGCTCAATTGTTTGCTTGCAATTGTTGCGTTTCGCCGTGTGCACAAACATACATTTATTTACGCCTATATATCTTCAAAAGTGCACATATGATTTTTATGAAATGTGGATGGTTTGTCGAAAGTTGACCGCAGGTAGTGCCAGATTAATTTCAACCGACAGCGCTCTTTAACTTTTGCTAAATTGATACTTTAATTTATGTAAAAAAATCAAATTATGATTATGACATAATAAACGAACAAAAGAATTAATTAAATGACAATAATGGTTTGTAAAAGCATAAAATCAATAAAGTATGTACGATAGGATGCGAGGAAGCTATGTGCCACACTAATTGGCAGTCTATTTTTTTAATTACTCATTATTATTAAAAGACAAAGGTTGAGAAATATGACAGTGATCGTACGCATAAATTGATAAACTGCCATTACAATTTATCGCTAAATAGTTGATGAAGAATTAATAAAAACAAAAAAAAACCTTGAAGTATTATCGCTTTTATAGTGTATACAATTTATATTTTAAACAAAGTCCCTATTACAGTAAAGTGAAAGTATTGAATAAAAATGTTAAATATCTATTTATACGTACGAGTATATAAAAATTTAAATGTAGATTTAAATACCTCTAGGGAAAATCTAGATTTTCTGGGCCAGGAGATCGAGAATGGGATTACCACAAAATAAATCTGTAGGCATATGAGAATTCTATGCAAAGGTAAAAGTATAGAAAGACGTTTTTAAAAGGGCTTTTTTGAGAACCCTAAATCTTCAAAATCCGTCAAAAGCCAAATTGAATACTCGCCCCATCACTATACTTTATCTTTTCTATATAACAACGTTATTATACGAGAGTCTGAGAATTTGTAACTCACAGAGACAAAGTTTGTTTTCACGCAACCACTATCAATATTAGGAGCCGTGTCAGTAACATCACTAATCGACACAATCCTGACCAAAAAGGTCACCAATTTCAATTCTGCAAAACCCATGAAGGGGACAACTGCCCTCTCTTAAACCCCTCTAGCTATGACATTTCTTAGATCATTATTATTATTTATTATCATTTATTTTGATTCTGATCTTACCGAAAGTAAGGAAAGCTATGAGATCGTTTTGAAGAACAAAACAATTTTATATCTCCGATTTCAAAAATTCGAAGACAGAAATCCGTTTCAGACATCAGGGTACGCTCAATGTTTGTAAATATGTTCATATCTTCAAAACTACTCGTCTGGTTCAAATGCAATTTGAATGGTAGGTCACAGTTAGCCCATTGTTTTTTCCATATACGTTTCGACCATCTGCACTTATTTTTAGGGTCCATAGGCCAAGGACCCTTATATTTTTCTGCATTTGTCTGTCTGTCCGTCTGTCCGTCGCCTGCTCTCACGACCTCACCTTTCGTCCGATGACTTTGAAATTTGGCATGTATATGTCTTGTACCTACCCACACATGTTAAAAATATAGCGATTTAAAAAATCTATTTAAAAAATGGTAAAAAACTTAAGGGTTATTTTTTTTTTTTCGACACCATGAGGGGTATCATATGAAAGGGTACGTCGAGCTGATTACAAAAATATATAATTCTTCGGGTGTAACTTTGATAAGGCGAGCGTAGGCAAATTTGAAGTGAGTGTGAAACGTGTCCCCCTCTCTCTATCTCGCTTATGTTAAGTGCAAAAAATCTGAAAAAACATTCTTCGACCAAAAGTAAAGATACCACTTTTTGGAAATTTTGAAAAAACTATTATTTTATTTTTTATTGGCAAAATACGTTTTTTTATAAGTATGGTCTTTTTAATGTATTTTCGTATTATATGTTTATAGTACGGTTCAGTGGCTAAAAAATAAAAAATAAATTGACAGATTTTAAAAACGGGGGAAAATTAAATAAATTTATTAATAATTGGTTATAGAGGCATATAATCATTAAAGTATTCGAAATAGAACACGAGGAAGTTATGTGCCACTCTAATTGGCAGACTAATTTTTATAATATGATATATAGACAAGTTGGTGCATACTATTTTTCATATTAACAAATACGGTAATAAACCGATTGGTGCGCATAAATCGTCTGATTTAACCTTTCACTTGAGATCAATGAAGTTAACCATTTAAGAGTTGTTGACTATAAGGATATACAGGAGGGAAGAATACTATAGTTAGTCAGAGAGGCAGTCATACAAATTATTCAATTACGCTAATTATTAAAATTGTTTAACTGCTCTGATTTGTATCGATATCCTCCCAACTTTTAATAATGATCAATATTATTTTGGATTAGAGTGGACCACTTAAATAAAAGACTAATATTACTTGAGATATTATTTTCTAGAAGTAGTGCATTTCCTTCGTCGGGGTTATTATAGGATAAACGTTCGTATGTTTGAATCATTATTTGACTTGTCTTGTTCAAGGCCTTTTTCAAGCAATATATAGTCAATTCTTTATTTTGTTTTCTGCACCTTGGAGCGATAAAAGTCAATGTTAATTTTTGTTGAAATTTGAGTTATTTCGCTCGTGGAAGAATTGTTAATACCGTGAGGATTTTCTTTTTATCATTTCAGAATTTATATTGTCCACTTATACTAAAAGGAAGTGACCAAGGCTTTGGCTGTTCTTGCAATAAAAAGTGTGCTTCCGATCTTACCAAAGGTAAAAGGTTCTAGAGAACGAAAATATTTTATGTCTCTGACTTCAAAAAATTCCAAGACAGAAATACGTTTCCACATCAGGGACCATTTTTGGTTCCGTGTCGGTCTATCTGTCGGGGAAACAATTAGATAAATTAGACAATAATGGCTTTTTAAAAACATTAATTCAATAAAGTACGTAATAGGATGCGAGGAAGCTATGTGCCACACTAATTGACAGTCTATTGTTTGTGTTTGAGACTCCATACCTGCTTATTAATTGACCTAGATATATAAATTCTTTTTCTTTCGTTTTCTGTGATTTCTTCTTCTACTTTTATGGTTCTTTCATTGCCGGTTAATCTGCATGGGCTCTGTTTTTGACAAGCTTTTAGTAAAAGAAACTTTTTTATCTTCTCTTTATAGTTCTTGTATCATTTGGACAATTCCTCTAAAGCTTTGAGATATGAGAGCAATGTCATCTGCAAACTTGATAACACTAAGTATTCTTCCATTTATCTTAATTCCTTTATCCCAGTGGATATTCCTGAATACTTTGGCTAGTATGCTAATAAATAGTTTCGCAGATAAATCATCCCCTTGTCTAAGTCCTCTTTCGATTTTGTCAGACCTTGTACTATTTTCATTTTTTAACAGTTATTGTTGAGTTTTGATACATACGAGTATATAGTTAAAGATTTCTATATTCTTTCCATAGGCATAGCCATTATTATATTTTAGGCATTCTATTATTGTGTGTTGATGGATGGAATCAAAGACTTTCTCAAAGTCTATAAAATGTATGAGGAGAAGAAACTCGTTCTTTTTGGCTTTGTTTATGAGTTCGTATAAGTAATTATTCCTTCTACAGTTGAGTTATGCATTATTTGAAATAATAATGACAGTCTCGAGTATTTGTAATTAGCATATTCAGTATTTATGAGTATAATCATTTAATTAATTATGTAAATAATTATGATTACTATTAATTTAACACTGTTGGCGTAGTGAGCGTAGTGTTTGTCTTGATACCATAATGTCTGTATGCTGCTCCCCCAAGAGCCCTTACACTAATCACCCTTACCATTAAAATGGCATTTACCTGCAAAGCAGCCCTTTAACTGCACCTGAGACTTGTACAAGGAACAAAAAGGGAGTCGCTTCATTTCCTTTAGTACTATATAGAAACACCTTAAAATAAAAATATTGGTCTTGAGATTACCCATCTGGTATACTTATTAGGACAGCAAAGAATTGTAAAAGTTATAATGCCCTTCTCTGTGTCTGTATTATTAATATACTGTGTATATTTAATATTGCTTAAAAATAAGTGACTCCACTGGGAATTGAAACTGTCATTCGTGTGACCGCATTCGTTCAATAAAAGAGCGCTAGGATCTATATTCCACAAAAATTGGCAGACTATTTTTAAATTATTTTTCACTATAAGAGAAAATAAGTTAATTGGACTTTCATCCTGATGTAATTTGGCACATCGAATGTTTAAACATTTAAAAATCTTGTTTCTAATGATGAAATGTAAAACATGCATCAGATTCCCTCGAATTTGATGATTTTTCGAATGTCATGATTGTTTAACTGTACAAATACATAAGCTGATTAAATTTAACAATTGTCTGTGGGGAGCAGTGTTGACTTAACACGAATTGCAAACAAATATTTCATTTTAGTTTAAAAGTGTGAATTATTAATTGAAAATATATATGTCCATTTATGTATATACGTATATATATAAATATATCACATACAATACATTCTCTTTATATCAGAAAGTAAAAATAGTTAGCTAACCCCAAAACTCTCAATCTCAATATGGTTCTAACGATTTTGATTAAAAGGCCCAGTTTCGCAGTTCATATAATTACGAATTTAGCCATATTAAATTTTCAATTCAATATATCAAATGTAACTACGGATTGGACAAAGTCCGTGCTTATTATAACGGCAGAATGGTCCTTATAGATTTTTTTGGTATTAAACAACACTAGGGCTTGCGTGATGTTTTATTCGATTTTTAAGCAACCATCTCAAACTACCATTAAGTAGCTTTTATCTCTTTTCTGGCGGTATATA
>KZ651514.1:186617-197125 GCA_001010745.2 Gerris buenoi
ATATATATATACATATATAATAAGAGATATTTACACATAGAATTATTTATTTTGCTTTTATCAGTTCATTATTATTTTTATATTATGTATTTTTCCTATATTCTATAAAAAATACTCATGTTTAATGTTGCATTAAATATAGTTGTATTTAATATTAATTACCCGATAAGAAGAAAAAGGAAATGATAAGAAATTCCCTACATGCAAATAATAACAACGAATGATTTCATAGTTCGCAAAAAAACAATATTTAAAACCATAATTTTTGCTCGAATCCTTAAAATTCTCTAAAACTACGTTTTTTTTTACTGTTATGCGCCTTGAAGCAAACTTGGTCCATTCTCACGATTAGGTTTTTCGCTGAGGATTTATATTTGCTAAAATAATTTATTGATTTGTAACATAATTATATTTTTAATAATACACATATACATTCATTTGATTAATTTTTAACTAACATTTGATTTTACCCCAAATTTCACCACTATTAATACGAGTACATATTTATATTTTACATAATAAAATATAAACATATAAAAATCCTATATTAAAATATAAGGATTAAAAATGTTATGATACCATAGTATTATCAAATTTAATTAGCAATTGTGTGTACAGTCCTATTTTTTGCAATTAATTTAATTGAGTAATACTCGCACATGTATAATTTTTCAGTTTTATACTGGCATTCTATCTACTTGTATACATCATTATACCTTTTACTGTTGTTCTCCAACATGATAATAGATAATCAGGTGTTCGGTTCAACATTTAAATCGAAAGTTTTATTCGATTTTTATACTTTCTCCATTCTTTTTAAAAAGATAAATTTTATTTCTGTTTTGAGATATTTGCAAGGTTTAGTTCTGTCTGCTTACTAAGGAAGACCACTTAGTTAAGGCAATCTTTCAATAATGTCCTCTCCGATTAACTCTAATAAAATTCACATTGTCTTCATTGATATTATAACAAATTTAAAACAGTTTGCTGTGCCGTTGACAGGGGGAGATCCAAGGCAACGTGCATCAGGCAGTGGGCAGACATTCGCCATACTGGTATGAACAGGCGTGGGGATAAGAGCTGTTCAAACAATGTTAAACAAGATAATACACTTGTAATATAACTCTTACAAAAAAAAAAATCTCAATTATTCTATAAAATAATCATATCTTCTGCTGAAAAAAAAAAAAATTGTATATACATTTTTTTTGTGTATCATCTATTTTTCAAACATTTTGCTTCCAAATTTATACCTATGAAAGTAACGGAAGCTATGTGATCGTTTTAAGTTTAAACCCTCTGCGGCCATTTGATTCTCTTCCATATGCGCACAAATATATATATTTATTTACGCACCTATATCTTCAAAAGTACTTACTCATTTTTCTGAAATTCGGATGTTTTATTTAAAGTAGACCCCAGGATAGCCCAAACTTAATTTTAACAGACTGCTCCCTTTAAATTTTACTAAATGTCTACTCAAATTCATGTAAAAAATCGAAACAATTTTGAAAGATTTGAAAAACACGATGGAAAAAGTAAATAAATTTGGCAATAGTTATGTTGCGAGTAAGCCGTTTACCCCACTAATTGGGAGACAATTTTTACATCGCTAATACTTGCTACGTTGTAAAATAACAGTCACAGTTAGATTTTGATTAACAATTTGTCATTATTAAGTTTTACTTTCTTATATATGTATTTATTTAAATTAAACGTCTTTGATGAAATCCGACATTTTTAGGTTTCCTGAGTCTCAAAATGCACGGGTCTGTCGTAAATGCAGACGCGTGAAGCATAATCTTCAGAACCGATATGGATTGAATAGGGCATAACATGTTAAAACAAGATAGCTGGCTGTCCTCTAAAATCCTCAATACAGTTCCGATGATTTTGATTAAATGTCCTGTTTTTCAGTCCATTTAATTAAACAATTGAAAATTTTGGTTAAACAATAATAAACATGTAACCACGAAATTCAAAGGATGCGAGGTAGGGTTCGAACCCAGCATTTTTTGTTAAGAAGCTTATTTAGTTTGTGGTGTAAATCCACTAGTATATTGCGCAGGAGGCTAATTGGATTAAATTTAGACTTTATCCGAAATGCGAGCTGCTAATGTCTTAAGAGCAGAGTTGCACCTCTGAGGAAAAAAAACTATTAATATTAAATATCTAAATTAGGATTGACAACAGTAGTATATGCTTTTCGATTGCATAAATTTATTGGCATCAATTTAAATGTAAGTATATAACATGTTTATTTATGGAGAGTCAATCACATTTTAAATCACCGGTGGTTAAAATAGATTTCTTAATGTACCAAGCGTAATGTTTATATGCTTTAACTAACTGCTGAAATATTGTGATATTTTCCAGAAAGTGGCTGATCTGATTCTATTTTCAGGTTGTTTAACAATAATGAGGCTGAATTACTCGTATTATCAAGATGTTATAAACAAGCTATCTGAATAACAAAGTGAGGGCCTTGTACAACGTTCCTGCAGGCATTGCATGTGCGCATTTATATTTAAAAATAATTATAAAAATATTGTTTTGGGCTTATAGAAGCTATTGCGATCGTTCTCATGAAAGACATTTTTTTCAGAAATGCCTTGAGAGGTTGTATTTGATGAAAAAATAGAGATTTTAGTTTTTTAATAAATTTGTATGAATTTCAACACATACTAATAGAGACAATCATAGCTGTCTTGGAAGTTTTGAAAAATACACACCAAACTATTGACAAGCAACATAGATTAAAGGAAAATTAATAATTTAGAGAAACACCAGGATGAAATAGTAATCTTCTAGTCAGCCTGAAGAGGGGACGAACTATTGCAAAAGTGAGCTTTTAATTTTTCCTTTAGACCCCACCATCTATAAGAGTTTATATAAAAATATTGCTTTTGGGTAATTTTGATGAGACTGTTCTTACGTCTCCTGCAATTGCAAAAATTACAAGACAGAAATCCGTTTCAGACATCAGGGAGAATTTTTGGATTTTACGGTCTGATGTTCTGTCTGTCAGCCTTCTTAAAAACTGTTTGTCCTATTTTAATGAAATTCGGATGGTGTGTCATAATTAGCCATCACCATAGCTCGCAGATAGCCCCAGATTAATTTCAACCGTCTGCCCTCTTTATTTATTTTTTTTAATTTATTTTTTTTTCTTCTTCTTCTTGATTCTTTTTATTCATGTAAAAAATTAAAACAAATTTGACAGATTTAAAAAACGGGGGAAAATTAAATAAATTTGATATTAATGAAATTAAAAAATCAATGAATTCCCAAAATCAATGAATTATACGAAATAGGAAGCGAGGAAGCTATGTGCCACACTAATTGGCAGACTATTTTTGGTTGTATCCAAAAATTTTGGCACCTCATCGTCGAAACTGTTGGAGATGAATACGTGCTAAATTATTCACATAATAGGAATCCTAATAGTAAGCAAATATAAACAGATTTATTGTTTATTATTATCAGTTTGATTAGACTCGTACATTAAAACTATTTTATGTTATAATAAATCATAATTAATTTAGATCGTTATCTCTTTTTTATTACCATTCAAAATATCTTTAATATGCATAATTATTTAATTCGATAAATAATATAATGAAAATTCTATCGTTGTATAAAAATATCTCATTCAATAGCCCCTTCCACATCAAAACAAATTAAATTACTATTCTTNTTTAGATCGTTATCTCTTTTTTATTACCATTCAAAATATCTTTAATATGCATAATTATTTAATTCGATAAATAATATAATGAAAATTCTATCGTTGTATAAAAATATCTCATTCAATAGCCCCTTCCACATCAAAACAAATTAAATTACTATTCTTTTAATTACTAGTATATTTTTTTTTTATCTATTAAATAATGTAACGTAATGTATTACGAAGAACGTATTAATTATTATTTATTAGTTATATTCCCGTGCTTCACTGAATGTATTATTATTCCGATTTGAAGGGTTTACCGTCAAGATGCATTCAAATTATTTTTGCAATGAAGAACATAGATGCCACAGAATTTTAAGCCTCCCCCCACCCTCCTTTTGAATTCCCCTTCTCTTTGATAAAATAATTTGCATAATATCCTTAATTAGTAATTGATTCCTACAGGTTGAGAATTATTTTAAAAGTTAATTTCCTTCAAACACCCCCATCGAATTATCTTCTAAATACATGCTTGCGCATCCTTTCCCAAGTAGGTTTGAACTTCCTAACTTCAAAAGGTCCTTCTGGGCTTAATTTCCTCATCTTTTATTTTACTCTTTGCTCTTATTTCCCTAATGGAATTTGAATTTTAGAAAATTCCTATTGGCAGACGTTAATATTATTTTAGAAATTGTTATGCTTTAAAGATTATATTTTATCACTTCAAAGAAGTGGAGATAATTACGTTTGAGGGGACATGGAGGAATAACGATGCTACCGCAATATTGAATAAAAATTACCATTTTGGTCTATTGACCTATTCTTTTTCCATAAAAGGAAGCTACATTTTAAGATTCTAGTGCAACTGGTTTTGGAATTTTGCATACATTAGTCACCATTTTGATTCAAGGTGGTGGATTGTCATAGATTTCTTAGCGAGCACCTTGGGCTATTAGGAACCAAACTACAAAATTCTATTATGGTCATTGATCCAGTGCTTCCAGAGATGTCATGAGTAATTGATATTTTGATTGTTTTGTTTATGTATAAACATTATGTAGAAAAATACTTCTTATGTATAAAGTACTATGTTATCATGTTTAAGTACTTATTATTATGTATAAAGTACTATGTTATCATGTTTAAGTACTTGTTATTATGTATGAAGTACATTATGTATATAAATGATGTATAAAAGAAGATAGATAATTTAATTTGGTATAAGATTATAATAAGCTATTTAAATATATATAATTCATTGATAATAATTATTTCATTGTTGGCGAGATCAATCCCTTGATTGAAGAAAAATCAAACACTGATTTATTTTGTTCAACACCCAGAAAGGTGAGACTTACTATAATGTAGTTACTATATTAGCTTAAGTTTTTTTTTTTAAGATTACGTGACGCAGAACACTTAAGCATAATATTGATCGATTAATTATAAAATAGAAAATAGTCATTTCCCCTTTCATTACCTGAGACATTTATCGGTGAACAGTAAAGCCCTTTAAAAGTATTTTTTTAATCAAAACTTACTTCATCCTAGTCCTCGATAAAATAATATTGACATTGGCCAACATAATAGCAAAAAGTCTGCAATGTCAAAACTTAGAATTAGAAAAATTTAATTAAGGTAAACCCTATAATTCTTGAGACATTTAAAACGAGATCCATTAAGAAAGGGATTGAATTCATTCTGGAAATGGCAGTTGAAATAACCGAATGCTTTCGACTATCTACTAATAGCCTTTTAATCCTGGGATCAGTTTCTTACTAAATGAAGCACGCGAAGCGAATCTCTAAAAGTTGAAATGAATACCCTGCTAAAAATCAAACTCTGTCGCACGAGTCAGATATCTGGAGTGTAAAAGTTAATTATATTTTTAAGACAATTAACTTATTTAAGTGACTATTTTTGCATACTCGAACGTATTTATGGAACAGGAACGCAAAGGAATGGAAAAAGTATAAAGTAAACTTTTTTTTTACTAAAATCAACTACGACTAATAACTAAAACTTCTTTTTCCAAAATTTTCTTTAAAATGTTTTAAAAATAGATTACTTATTTTGCATCATGAAAAGCAAAGTTTATCTATTTTAGCATAAGATCAATTACTTTTTTTACTCAGGATCATGAAAATTAAATGGTCACACACATGTTTGGACCAGCTGATTTTTATGATCCTTGGACGAATTTTACCGACTATTCACATACTACGTTCTAACTTGATGTTAGCAAATCACGTTATACATACTATCACCCAGTCTATGAGGTATTGTAAATATCTGAGCTTAATTATAAAAACTATCAGAATATAAATTATATAAAAATTATATTATTTTATTACATTATTTCTACACACTATGTATTATTGAGAGTTTAAATATTAAACAGTTATAGAGGAAAAAAGAAATTTCTATTTTATTAATATGCGATCAATGGTACAAGACCATAATGTACCATTGATCCGTCTTAGTATTCTTTTATCATCAACGTCATGTAACTTAAGGAAGATAAAATGGATTAAAAACGACATTTTTTTAACAGGAATTTTTATTGTAATCATATTTATTAAATTTGTATTGTATAATTTTTAATTGTTTTTAAATGTTTTAAAAATTAGTTAAAAATTGTTAAAGTTAGAAAAGTTTTCTTGGAACCTCAACTGTTCATTAGTTCTAGCAGAACCACTTAATTCGACTTGGGTTGGCAGTTTTACCACAATATTTTCCGGTAAGGACATTGTTGTGATCTAAGATCTAAGGTACATGATGGTGCATTTTTTCAAACATAACCTTCTCAACACTCTAGGTTAGGTTTAAAACTGAAATATGGCATAACAAATTACTCACCAATAAGTAGTGATTCAAATACAATGTGATTTAAAATAATAAACACAAGTGACAATTTAAAATAAAATAAAGAGTAAAACCAAAAGTTGTTACTTTTTGAGGTAAAAAAGTGTTATTTTTATTTTATTCGAAAACAACAGGACATGGACAACAACTGTCAGGCTTGCAAGGACTTGACTAAGTATTAACATTGTCTTAGTACAATTCTGTCACGTAGATAGCAGCATCTTCCAAGAAACTGATGATCAAGGTACAACAGTCTCCCCTATATATGACTGATAAAATGCGCATTTTAAACACACATTGCTAATAAATATCACGTCTTAAGTTATTTATTAATTGCCTACCTAAAAAACTGTTTAGTCAAGAATTCACCTTTAACAATATCTTTTCTAATTGGGCATGATATATCGTCTCAATAATGATAATTTGCAAGTGCCTTAATAAATTTATCGGTTGTATATATCGAATACATATAATATATAAGGAGAAAATACCACATGAATATATTGACTGTTATGACATTGATTATTATCCATATTTAATATTTATTATTTCCTTAATTAAAAATCTCTTTTGTAATATTAAAATTAAATAAGGTTAAAATATAAAAAAAAAAATATGAGCTCTACACTCACATACACAAATATATTAGCCAACATTTGAACAATATGCTTCTATTGGTAGACTAGCATGCAAACTTTCATGGTCAGAAGTGCAATGACAAATTAACTCTCCACTCTAAGGTTCCAAATGAGACAAATCTATTATTATTACTGTACGCGCCACTTACGTACAAATGAAATAATTAAATCAAATATTAAAAATCATACAACGCTTACCCCGATTGACGGGAAAGTCCAACACACCGGTACGCAGGTTGGTGGATGCAGGTGGGGGCCCCCGGTGTCTTCTGTACCTACGTATCGCGGAAAAATTCACTTTCGTTTGCAATAAAAGTTTAACCACCGAACTGCTGAGCTACTGAATGAAAGATAATAACTTCACGTAAAATAATAACGTAAAAACGAAAGGTTATAAAAACGGCAGTCTGGCCTCTAGAAACCAAGTCCAGAAGCCAAGTAAAAACAGGATGGCCGATGAGACGCTACCTCAGTGCCCTATCGACCTTATCTAAATGAAAACAAAACTTTACAAATAATATTTATCCTGAACAGTCAACTGGCGTAAACAATTACTATTTAATTAATTATACATCATTTAATAATAATGATAATTATTACTTAATAATCATCAGTCATCTACGATTATATCATCAATTATTAATATTTATAAGTGGCTCTCGATATACTTAATTGTTTCTCTAGATAAGATGTTGATCACCTGAGACCTTCCCGTTCTCGCCTGCGGCTCGTGCGTAAATATTTCTCTCGAGTGGAGCAAAGTGCCACTTTGCGCACTAGTTGCACAAATAACTATAAAAATAGCTGCTGAGTTAGTACCTTTCATTTTTTCCAATTTCTAACCTCGTATCAACCTCATCAATTAGAATCAATACATTATGTTCTGTTCAACTAATTTAACTCATCGTTGAATTTCAGTGCGAGGAAAATATTTTAAAATAGATTTGACCAATCAACACTTATACTACTAAAAAAAATCTGATCTAAATCCAAACTAATAAGTAAGTAGAATGCATTTAGAAATCCCTTGAGGACATGTTATTCCAACTCTGCTTTTTAACTTTCCACTTTGTTTATCGAAGTGTTCTGCTTTTCTGTGTTTTTTATCCGTCTGTAGTCAGGCCCGGACTTTAAGTGAATGGCGCCCTGGGCTATAGCCCAGTCAGCCCATTTATAAGTCTGGGCCTGTCTGTAGTTTCTTATTTGTTTATAAATATTGTATTTAGAGTTTTTATGCATTTTTTGCCATTTCAAAAATACATTAAGTTGGTTATTGATGACACTCTTTGCGATAGAAGAAAAAACTGAAATTGAAACACCAAATAATTATAATTTTTTGGTTGAAAAATTTTTTTTTTCTTGAAGTAAAGAAAATTAAAAAAGAAGTTATAGTAAACTTCTTTATTCAGCAGGTCTACAGTATAGCGTAACACTCGAACTCGAGCGGTTTCATGAAACACATGGATCCTATGGAAGCGTACGCACGAGTGGCAAAATAACTATAGCCGTTTTTAAAACGAGCTCCTATTTTTAATGCGACACGATAACCATCCGAGGAATAGAACACACGCAAAGATATGAGAGCATTCGGTTCGCACGAGCGGTTTATCAGCCGCCTCTATTCCTTACTCCTTACATTGAATTCAAAGGAGCAGCGAGCAGCCTCTCCTTCTCGTCTTTTAGGATCCGTAGGCATAAACTAAGACCCTTAAGGTGAGTTCACAGCTAGCGGACCGCAGCTATATATCCGGCTATATAGATAACAATATATGCATGAAACCGTGGAGAGGTATTCGCTAGTTTCCCCCACGCCGCACTATTCAGTCAGGTTATAAACTGAGCCGATTTGTTTTTTTATCAACGGTACCGAAGGGATAATATAGACAATACTGCTGTTTCCGATTTCCGCTATTGACCGCTTCCTTGTGATTTAACTTTTTTAACCGTTCATCAATTTACGCTATAGTTCATTTTTTTTTTTTTTTTTTTTTTATTCTATTGATCAAATATTTTAATGAAAGTAAATGCATTATGATAAAAGTATTATGATCATGATCTTTTTCTGATTTCTTGTATTCTTTTGATTAATATCTTTAGAAGAAATCTTTATAGAACGTTTTTCTTTCAATATACGAATACGAGGGGTAGAATAATATAATATTTTTTAAAGTTAAAAAATGTAAAATCTAGAATAAAAAAAATTGTTTCTAAAAAATAAGAAATCATAGTTATTTTTTGTCAAAAAAACCAAAATACTTTTAAGCATTTTTTCATAAGTTGCATTGATTATCTCAGGAACAGTTAAGGCTAGGCACTTCGGAGTAGTTCCATTGCGTTTAGACAGAACATGCATAAAAAAACGTTTGTTTCAAGCCATTATAATAAATGGACAAAAGTTATAGCTAAAACAAAGTATAAATGGCCGCTATCTTGATACGGCTGGGCCGATTATGCTGGTTAACGAACTCGTCTTATTTGTTAAATTGCCATCGGACCCTTTGTGTGTACTAAATGCACATAGTTGGGCCAAAAATTGCTTTAAACGCGGACAGTGAGAGGCCGGGTTCGATTCCTCGGTTATTTTTGTAGTGTTAGACAGTTTTTTTTCTTTATTTTATTTTTTTTTTCTTTATGGCAAGCAGAGATGTTGACAGTGATCACTTGATAAGTGAAGTGGAAAAGAGTCCCGGTCTGTTCAATAAGAAAATGCCGGAAGATACAGCGACAAAAATGTTTAGGACAAACTTTGGAATGAGGTTTTTTGAGGAAGTAATACCAGGTTGAAGCACAATGGGAGTGAGGAGGGCGGCTAACGCGGTTTTTTAGCTGCTTGTGTGCACACGACATTTGAAGCGGTTTAACAGCCGCTGGCGGTCAAACAGCGGTTGAAAAACCAGCAGTTTAGATCAACTTCTCAAATTTAGGGTTTTGAGGTCATTCTTGATCAAGATCAACCCTTATGCTTTTGATCGTTCGTCTGATCGTCTGTCCGTCTCATCTTGTTTCTAATGTAATAATATGCAAAAAAAATAATAATAAATCCTACCGCGGGTATCCGCAAGCCAAGCGAATTTCCATTGGAAATTTGTAGTATTTGTATAATCGTAGTAGTTTGAAAGAAGTTTAAACTGCTCAACAATTATACTACAAATTTCCAATGGAAATACGCTCGGCTTGCCCACCCGCGGTAGGATTT
Organism: Gerris buenoi; assembly: GCA_001010745.2. NCBI lineage: Eukaryota > Metazoa > Arthropoda > Insecta > Hemiptera > Gerridae > Gerris > Gerris buenoi. The sequence continues at coordinate 196,987 of KZ651514.1, forward strand.
TTTTTTTTTTTGGCAGTAGCTACAAACAATATTTTCATCGCCATCTTCAGCCCCTGCGCAAGAACCATATGTCCATTCTTTACAAATTCAAATAACAGCATGGGGTGTACCGCATACCTTTACGGTCCTCTGTGCCCCA
>KZ651514.1:259283-275575 GCA_001010745.2 Gerris buenoi
CCCCCCCCTAGTTTAGAATACTTAATGTTTGTTTGCTCTATCCAGACCTTAGGGGTCACTTATCTACCTTGACCTTTCACCCATATCGTTTCATGCAAAATAAACCTTACTCTAGCATGTAATTCTCATTACATTTTAAAATCACTGTAGCGTTAACTTCTTACATCGGATAGAATAAACATTCTGTTACTTCTTAGCTTGGATATGTTTTAACTCTGGGGTATAAAAGAAATTTCCGTTGCGTAAAAAACGCCATGAAATAAGAGATGCTTTTAAATATCGTGCCAGGAAATATCGTAGTTAGGATTTAAGTGGAGGTTGATAGGTTTTCATTTATAGTACAATATTTTGACGCTTGGCGGGATGAAGTTTTAATAAATTACATGCAAAATGTGAAGGTCCAAAATATCGGTTCTATATGGAGGTTAGAATCCATTTGGAGGTAGATTAGTTTTCACTTGTATTTATTGTAGTACTACATATATTTCACCGATATAAGTATATGCGTTTTAAATTTGTATATAATATAATATCAGAGCGGATCAAATTGTAATCAAAAATTGGTTGCAAGTGATGTCTCACGTAAAAAGAGTTTAGTTGGTATTGTGAACATGAAATTTGTATAGGGGGGAGGGGGCGCCAAATTTTGCTGCTGTTTGACAAAATGGCATGAAAAATTAAACACTATTTTCCACAAGTGTTATATATCTTGGTAATCTAATCTTCAATACCTTTCATATAATACCCCACTCAAAATTTAAAACAAAAAAAAAAAAATCGTGTGACATGAATTATCCGCCATTTTGGATTTGAACAGCTGATAATTTTAAGTTCTCTATATTTTTCCTGTGTACGGTGCAAAACGATCTATAATACTGGAAAGTTTCATGTTTCTATCTCTTTTGATTCAAAAGTTATTGGAACCGTACAGAGTGACAGACTGACACAGGAACGAAACTAGAAGGGTTTTTTATATTGGTTTTGCCAACGAAACCCTAAAAATGGATTAATTTTTCATAATTAAACACCAGATCCGACTACTACATATATCAATTATTTAGCTCTTTTATGCCACTAATGATCTACATTATATTTTTAAGTCGATATCCTTTATGCAATTTAACTGCCACATGTATTATGTATTATTCTTATTATATAATTAACCAGTACAACAACAACTAGAACTGCTAACAAGGAATAGCTGATGTCGTGTAGTGACAACTTAAATGCTTATATTGAATCAAGCTCATTATCTAATCAGCTGTTCTTCCCAGAACTCTAGCATTACACAATACATTGTTGTGTTTCATGACAAAAGGGTAGACAAATACATAAACCCGTATTGCTAGAACATTATAAAAATAGTGCTCAGTGCTGAGTTAATCGGTTAAAATCACTGTCATGAATATTGATCAATTCTAATGCATTATTTCCTTTGCGAGAGATTTTTTTATAATCTATATTTTATATTCCGGCCAAGTTAAAACACAGAACTATTGTGTAATTCCCTTATAAATAATTAATGAATGTTTATTTACATTTTTTTATAGTGGTTTTTCAAAAAAAAAAAAAAATAAAGTTTACCTTTGTAAATATTTATATTTAAAATAATTAATAAATGAATATTTTGTAGATGATGAAGTCCAAATACAAAAATCTTTGTGAAATAGCAATAAAAATTTTTCAGTTGAAACCTAAGTGTAAGGTGTATAAAGGGCGGAATTAATATCTAAATAATACTCCAAATGAACCTGACACATGTCCTATGTTTTAATCTCAATAAATGTTCTAACACATAATAATGTTGATTTAAAATTTCTTTTAAGCATCATGTAACTTTATACTTTCTCATATAAAGAGAAAGTATTGTGATGGCGCGAAAATTCAATTTTGAGATTTTGTTGGATTTATATGTTTTGAGGACCTCTGAGTACAAAAAAAAGTGGATTTTAAAAAATGTCTGTCTGTCATTTGTCTGTGCAGACGCCTGGAGCCTAAAAAACTGCGCTTAATTTAACCAAATTTGGCATACATGAAAAATCATACCCCGAATCGAAATCGATAATTGTATTTTAGCTCCAAATTTGGAGGCTTTACCCCCCAAAAAAACGTGGAAAAAATATTATTTCTCGAGAACGGTTTAGACGATTTTTATTTTAAAAAATCTAAAATTTAGTCTATATAACGATATAAGCCGTTTCCCCGGAAAAAAACTAATTTCTGAGAAAATAGCTTTAAACACGGACGGAGAGAGGCCGGGTTCGATTACCCGCTGAGGAGAAGTTTTTATTATGATACATTTTTATGAAATGTTCAATAATTATTAAATGTGCCTAGGAAAACTAAGAAATGGGAAACACTAGCCTAAGTAATTATGAACTCGTATATGAGAAAGTTTGCCTGAGTTGCCTCGGACTGATTTTTAAATTTAAAGACTCTTGCCACTCCGATGACATGAATGAACTAGATTAAAGTTTGCAACTAGTTTTTTAAAGAGTCAACTAATTTTTGAACGCTTAGTTAAAAATAGCTCTATTTTAAACTTCTTAGTAACAAAGTAATAAAAACTTAGTTTTGAAAACTTAAACTTCTTTTAAACAAACATTTTGTTTTTAACAAAGTTAAACTTTAACTAAATCAATCTAATTAGTAGGAGAGTGGATAAATTGACCGTTTTATAATCTAGCTTTTTATTTTGGTTTTGAAATTTATAGAAATATTCGTCATTATTTTATAACATAGTACAATATTTTCAAAATGTTGTGTATGTATTGGCCAATACTGAAAGATAATATTTTCCTAGTATAGGAACTAAAGAATTTTATAGAAAAAAAGACACAAAAGAGCCTTTAGAGTGTAAAAAAGCCCTGCAAGGAAAATCAAGATAATAGAAATTCTTTAAAAGTTGTCAACCCTAGTCACGATACCAATACATTCGAGTATTGCAAGCTGTCGACAACCTACATATTACCCTCGCGTGGTACGGAACGACAGTTCTTACGTGATACGGGAGAGCAAGAATTGTGTGAAGTATGTTCTACATAATATTATTCCATTTGGAGTTGGGAACAAAAAAAAAAACCTTCTACATAGTTGAAAGAGTAGCAAAACATGTTTAAACTACTATTAAGAAAAGTTTTTAAATGTTTCTATACTGTTCAGAAACATCTTCTTTTTTTGATTTCTAACAAAATGAAAAACACGATACAATGTAGCGTAACATTAGCTAGTGGGGACGGGTTCCGTTCTGAGATAGTTCGAACAAGTTATACTCGTTCTACAAAGTGTATTCTGTCATGTGGAGCATTGAGAAAGCTCTTCAATTAATTGAANAAAAAAAAAATCGTGTGACATGAATTATCCGCCATTTTGGATTTGAACAGCTGATAATTTTAAGTTCTCTATATTTTTCCTGTGTACGGTGCAAAACGATCTATAATACTGGAAAGTTTCATGTTTCTATCTCTTTTGATTCAAAAGTTATTGGAACCGTACAGAGTGACAGACAGACACAGGAACGAAACTAGAAGGGTATTGTATTTTGGTTTTGCCAACGAAACCCTAAAAATGGATTAATTTTTCATAATTAAACACCAGATCCGTCTACTACATATAATATCAATTATTTAGCTCTTTTGTGCCACTAATGATCTACATTATATTTTTAAGTCGATATCCTTTATGCAATTTAACTGCCACATGTATTATGTATTATTCTTATTATATAATTAACCAGTACAACAACAACTAGAACTGCTAACAAGGAATAGCTGATGTCGTGTAGTGACAACTTAAATGCTTATATTGAATCAAGCTCATTATCTAATCAGCCAGAACTCTAGTATTACACAATACATTGTTGTGTTTCATGACAAAAGGGTAGACAAATACATAAACCCGTATTGCTAGAACATTATAAAAATAGTGCTCAGTGCTGAGTTAATCGGTTAAAATCACTGTCATGAATATTGATCAATTCTAATGCATTATTTCCTTTGCGAGAGATTTTTTTATAATCTATATTTTATATTCCGGCCAAGTTAAAACACAGAACTATTGTGTAATTCCCTTATAAATAATTAATGAATGTTTATTTACATTTTTTTATAGTGGTTTTTCAAAAAAAAAAAAAAATAAAGTTTACCTTTGTAAATATTTATATTTAAAATAATTAATAAATGAATATTTTGTAGATGATGAAGTCCAAATACAAAAATCTTTGTGAAATAGCAATAAAAATTTTTCAGTTGAAACCTAAGTGTAAGGTGTATAAAGGGCGGAATTAATATCTAAATAATACTCCAAATGAACCTGACACATGTCCTATGTTTTAATCTCAATAAATGTTCTAACACATAATAATGTTGATTTAAAATTTCTTTTAAGCATCATGTAACTTTATACTTTCTCATATAAAGAGAAAGTATTGTGATGGCGCGAAAATTCAATTTTGAGATTTTGTTGGATTTATATGTTTTGAGGACCTCTGAGTACAAAAAAAAGTGGATTTTAAAAAATGTCTGTCTGTCATTTGTCTGTGCAGACGCCTGGAGCTAAACAACTGGGCCGAATTTAACCAAATTTGGCATACATGAAAAATCATACCCCGAATCGAAATCGATAATTGAAATTTAGCTCCAAATTTGGAGGCTTTACCTCCCAAAAAACGTGGAAAAAATATTAATTTCTCGAGAACGGTTTAGACGAGTTTTATTAAAAAATTCTAAAATTTAGACTATTTAACGATATAAGCCGTTTCCCCGGAAAAAAACTAATTTCTGAGAAAATAGCTAAACACAGACGGAGAGAGGCCGGGTTCGATTTCCCGCTGAGGAGAAGTTATTTTTATGATACATTTTTATGAAATGTTAATAATTATTAAATGTTCCTAGGAAAACTAAGAAATGGAAAACACCTGGCTAAGTAATTATGAACTCGTATATGAGAAAGTTTGCCTGAGTTCCCTCGGACTGATTTTTTAATTTAAGACTCTTGCCACTCCGATGACATGAATTAACTAGATTAACGTTTGCAACTAGTTTTTTAAAGAGAACTAATAGTTTTTTGAACGATTAGTTAAAAATAACTCTATTTTAAACTTCTTATTAACAAATTAATAAAAACTTAGTTTTGAAAACTTAAACTTCTTTTAAACAAACATTTTGTTTTTAACAAAGTTAAACTTTAACTAAATCAATCTAATTAATAGGAGAGTGAGAGTGGATAAAGTGACCGTTTTATAATTTAGCTTTTTAAATTTATAGAAATATTCATTATTTTATAACATCGTACAATATTTTCAAAATGTTGATGTATTGGCCAATACTGAGAGATAATATTTTCCTAGTATAGGAACTAAAGAATTTTATAGAAAAAAGACACAAAAGAGCCTTTAGAGTGTAAAAAAGCCCTGCAAAGAAAATCAAGATAATAGAAATTCTTTAAAAGTTGTCAACCCTAGTCACGATACCAATACATTCGAGTATTGCAAGCTGTCGACAACCTACATATTACCCTTGCGTGGTACGGAACGACAGTTCTTACGTGATACGGGAGAGCAAGAATTGTGTGAAGTATGTTCTACATAATATTATTCCATTTGGAGTTGGGAACAAAAAAAAAACCTACTACATAGTTGAAAGAGTAGCAAAACATGTTTAAACTACTATTAAGAAAAGTTTTTAAATGTTTCTATACTGTTCAGAAACACCTTCTTTTTTTGATTTCTAACAAAATGAAAAACACGATACAATGTAGCGTAACATTAGCTAGTGGGGACGGGTTCCGTTCTGAGATAGTTCGAACAAGTTATACTCGTTCTACAAAGTGTATTCTGTCATGTGGAGCATTGAGAAAGCTCTTCAATTAATTGAAAAATTACATTCGGTGGAACAGAAGATGTTGGGCACAAGTTGGAGGAAGGCGCTACGGGAGGCCTGGTGGCTGCCTGGGTCGGAAAAAAAATAAGGGCGTACCAGGCAGTTATAAGGTAAACCGAGGAGAAGACACTGTAGGTATTTCGACCCCGACGCCCAATCGGGGGCGTCGCTAAAATTCAAAAACCGAACAAAGTTTCAAATTTTAGGTGCCGCCCCCGTTTAGGTGCGTCTGGGTTAAAATTCCTACAGTCTCTTCTCGTCGCAGTTTACCTTACAGTTATATTAACACTGGGGGCCCGGTATGACCATTTTTTTCCGACCCGGGCAGCCATCAGGGCCTCCCGTAGCGCCTTCCTCCAACTTGTGCCCCCAAGATCTTCTGCTCCACCTTACATTCTTATGTTTCTTTGAGGGATATTAAAACTGCAGAATACGCAAGAATAGAAATATAAAGAGTGACATCAGGATCATTTGACCGTAAAATTTGAAGTATCTATCACAGAAGTTTCTTTTCCAATCATTTAAAAGGGATTTTTAAAATTCGATTGAAGACATTCTCAAATTTGCGGAAACCCAAGTCGTTCTCCAGCTTGAATACAAAATATTTGTTGAGTGCATGTTTTCGACAGCAAAATGTTTTCTTGTCCACCATCTTATCGTCCTTTTATTTTCCGATTGATAAATTAAAAGGAACGTACATATGAAGCATCAACTGCTGCTTGTGAGTGGTTGATTTTAGCTCCAGTTGGACGCAGAATAATGTTTCTGAACAAACTGATTCGAAACAATGCCCCGAAAATTGTCTTGAAACTTAGCCGATCATTTATTCTTAAAAGGCACCAAAAGATTATCTTGTCAGAAAATTCTAGCTTAATGTTAGTCAGACACTTTTTTGTACGCTATCTCCTGGAGTGAAAGCTTCCATTGCCTTCGGTAATCTCGGAAGAAAAAATTAAATATTAAATTATTACTTAAATTTAAATTATTTCAATTAAATTAAAATTACTTCCTAATACTAAATACAATAATAAAACTGTATACAAGTAGCAATACTAAAGCTTAGTCCATATCGGAACTCTATGTTGCGCCTCTTTGCAACGATGACGTTCAACATGGAGTTCCGTTGTGAACTATAAACCTTAAGAAAAGCTTGACCGACTAGAATGGAAAATTAACTTAAAATCGTTATAAAGATTATTTTTCTGTTTTCCATGCACATTAAAAATAATCTTATACAACCGAAGACGTTTCTTTTATCTTAGTCAATGAGTTCTATAAAATAAGTAATGAGTATCAACTGAATTAGGTTAAAATGATAAAATGCAGTTTAACTATGTAAATAAAATTCAGCCCTTGAGTATGGGTGTTGCTTATTAATATAAATATAATGAGTGTTCTCCCCATAGCCACTTTTACAAAGTCTTCTGGAGAACTTAGATTTCTCAACTAATACTCTGGAACGAAGAAAAAATTGTTTATTGCCAATAAGAAAGTTGTATAACATGTTATATTTTTTTGTTTCTATTGTTTAATTCTAAAAAGCACCCCAAAAAATTGAAAAAAATTAATACTTAGTCTATCTTCAAATACTTAGTCGTCTCATCCGAGAGTTGTGATGAATAATCAATTAGTGCTTCTCATCATAAACATGAGATTTTAGCAATAAACTGGTTTGTTTGTGTTTGTTACGCCATGAAACCGATTTTATTAATCTCCCCTTTTTTACCATTTTATCACAATTAAACGTTTGTATTTACATTTGTTATTATGGGGATGTTAGATAGAGAAGGGTGTTCATGAACCAATTTTTAAATTCTAACTGCCTAATTTGTATTTTAGTAAACAGTATAACTTCTAGTTAAATTGTTAAGTATTTCCCATAGTGTAGACAGTATGTAGAAAAAGTTAAGGGCGTGATGACCTGGCCTACTTAACTAAATTTTAACTACGGTGACACTCAATTTCTTGAGAACATGTTTAGTAAGTAAACAATGGTGTGAATAGCACTAGAAAATAATGATGTGTGAGTGTGAAACAAAACTGTAATACTTGACTCCATTATTAAAAGTCAGGGTCGTGTAATAGGAAGGAATTGTAGAATTGGCTTTTCTTCGTATTGGTCCTTTTATAAAGGTGCTCGAAATCGAAATATGAGAGTAGGTTATCAGTGTTAACACGATAAAACACGAAGGGAAAACTGGGGTATGGCTTTCTAGTGGAGATCAAAGGCATAAATTGTTTGCGAATGGATCGATATAAGGAGACAGCTGTTGTATAATGGAACGGAATAAGTGTTGAGGGGATATGAAGGGTTAGGGTCTGATCATGTTGGACCCACATACACTGGAGTAAGACCCTGTGGCAAGGTTTGCAAACCTACCACACAAAGAGACAACATCCTCTGAAGGCCTTCATTCCACTTTACAGACACTCAAACCAAAGACTACAGCCAAAGCCATAGTATTACAATTTCACCTTCAAATACTCAGGCGTCTCATCTCATTCGAGAAAGATAATGAATAATCAATACCAAAAAGTGCTTACTTGGAAAAATCCTCTGTCATTTAGTGTGACACATAGCTTCCTCGCATCCTATTTCGCAAAAATTAATTATTTTATGCTTTTAAAACCTATTATTATCCAATTTATTTTATTTTTCTCCGTTTTTATTTAAATCAGTCAAAATTGTATTGATTATGATTCCGAGTTTACCGAAGGTAACGGAAGCTATGTGATCGATCTGAAGAACACAAATATTTTATATGTATTTCGTGTCTGTCTGTCCGTCTGTTGGTGTTAGTCTGTCTATCTATAGAGTCTATCGGTCAATTTTTGCGAAGCAACATATCTTAAAAATTGCTCTTCGCATATTAATGAAATTTGTATGATGAGTCATAATCAGACCCCTGTTGGTCCAATATGTTTAAACCTTATCTTGCACCCATTTCTTTATCTTCAACATGCGCTCAGTCATACATTTATTTATACCTATATCCATAAAAGTAATAATCTCATTTTTATAAAATTTAGAGTTTGTCGAAAGTAGACCGGATATAACACCAGATTAATTTCAACTGTCAGCGCCCTTTATCTTTTGCTTAATTGATACTTTAATTTAATATCAATAAATTGGTTGTGCGTGAAGTCTGACGTAAAAAGGGTTTCGTTGGTATTGTGAACACGAAATTAGTATAAAAGGGGGGGGGGACCTGCACAATTTAGATGTTTTATGACAAAATGGCACGGAAAATTACACACTTTCCATAAGTGTTAGATGTTTTTGTAATTTACTCTTATGGGATGGCTGAATATGACAAACTAGCTTCTTAACTTAAAATAAGTAATTTGCTTCAAACTAAGCGACACAGATATTTTTAACAAAAATCTATTTTTTAAGACTGTCAATGTGACATATCAAAACATCAAAAAATAATTATTTGAAAATAAACAAATATAAATAATATGCCGCCACAGGATTCCCCCCTTTTTTAATCTGGGGCGAAACTAACTTTCTTATCCTTCATGTTAGTTTCTACGACATGTGTTTCGTCTACAGAGTTCATGGAATAAGCAGGTTTTACTCTGTCTACAGCAACTACCTTTTCTTTTCCTCCAATTAAGATGGTAAAGTTTTTCTTTCCTCTTTTTACAACTTGATGAGGACCAGAGTAAGGTTGTTCTAGTGGTTTCTTTACTCTATCTTCTCTTAAGAAAACATGAGAGCATTTTTGAAGATCTGGATGGATGAATATTTTTCTTTTAGCGTGGTGAGTTGCTGGTAAAGGTCTTAAATTTCGGAAAGAAGTTCTTAATTTTTCCACGAACTCTGATGGAGTTTCCTTGGCAGCTCTTCTACTAGATAGGAAGAGTTCTCCTGGGAGTCTTATGTTACAACCGTAGACTAATTCTGCAGGACAGGCTTTCAAATCTTCTTTTAGAGCTGCTCTTATGCCAAGTAAGACCGTAGGTAAAGTTTCGATCCAGTTACTGTTCTCTTGACATTTGAGCGCAGCCTTTAATTGTCGATGGATACGCTCAACCATACCATTGGCCTCAGGGTGGTAGGCTGTGGTTCTCACCTTTTTTGCACCCACAAGCTTAGCTAAAGACTGAAACAGTTGAGATTCAAATTGCTTTCCCTGATCACTAACAATTGTGACTGGAGAGCCGAACCTAGCAATCCAATTTAAATAAAAAGCATATGCGACAGTTTCTGCCGATATGTCAGAGATTGGTATGACCTCAGGCCATCTTGTGTACCTATCTACACAAGTTAAGAGATATCGGAAACCTTGACGAGGGGGTAGAGGTCCAACGAGATCGACGTGAACGGTTTCAAAACGTTGGTAATTTTTAGGGAAATCTGAAATAGGTGTCCTGGTGTGCTTATGGATCTTCGATTTTTGGCAAGCTTCGCAGGATTTTACAAAATTCACACAGTCTTTCTCTATCCCAGGCCATACAAAACGATCTTTAACTAGCTTAGCAGTAATTTTACGACCGGGATGAGCAAGATGGTGCATACAGTTTATTACTTGGTTCCTAGATGCTTTTGGAACGTATAGACGAATTTTATTCTTATCTATAGAGCAGTAAAGTGGAATTTTGACATTCGGAAAAGTAGTGAGTTGAAGTTTTAAGGACGAAGTTCCTTGTAACAACTTTTTTAATTCTTCATCTTCTAGCTGCTGTTTACCTATTTCTTCATAGTCTATGGTAGATGGTGGTGAAATGGCGTTTACACGAGACAAAGCATCAGCAACAATATTTTCTGAACCAGTGATGTGTTGGATATCGGTTGAAAATTGGGATATGTAATCCAGATATCTGAGCTGTCTTGGAGTGCATTTGTCCGATTTTTGTTGAAAGGCGAACGTTAAAGGTTTGTGATCCGTGTAAATACGAAAATGACGACCTTCAAGCATATGCTTGAAGTACTTAATAGCGGAGTATACAGCAAGCAATTCTCTGTCATAGGCGCTATATCTTTTTTGGGTGTCTGTCAGCTTTGTCGAGAAAAAACCGAGCGGACGCGCTCCTTTTCCTTCGATTTGGTGCAAGGCTGCTCCCACAGCTGTATCAGAAGCATCCGTGACAAGATATATGCAACCCTCAGGTTCTGGAAATGCTAAACTCGTAGCAACTGCTATACAGTTCTTACACGAGATAAAAGCTTGATCTGCATCTTCTGTCCATTTAACTTTTGTTTGGTCTTTTTTCTTCTTCGACCCCTTAATTAGGTCTGTGAGCGGAGATTGAATTTTAGAAATATTTGGAATAAACCTATGATAGAAGTTGACAAGGGCAAGGAAACGTCTTACTTCTTGTACCGTTTCCGGGCGCTTAAAATCATTGATTGCTTTTACCTTGTCTGGAAGAGGTTCAATTCCAGAGGATGTGACCAGGTAACCCAAAAATTTAATACTTTGTTTACCAAATACACATTTGGATGCGTTCAGGGCTATACCGTAGTCCCTGAGTCTTTGGAACACTTGTCGAAGATGGTTTAAGTGCTGTTCTTCTGACGTAGAAGCTATCAGAACGTCATCCATATATATAAAAACAAAATCCAAACCACGTAGCACGTTGTGGAGAAAGCGTTGGAACGTTTGTCCTGAGTTCCGGAGACCAAAGGGCATACGAACGAATTCGTAAAGACCGAACGGCGTGATTACCGCGGTTTTAGGAATGTCGCATGGTTCTACCGGAATTTGGTGGTATGCCTTTGTGAGATCGAGAGTAGAGAAGATTTTATTTCCATGAAGACCTTGAGCAAAGTCATGAATGTGAGGTAGTGGGTACCTGTCGGGGACTGAGATAGCGTTAAGTGCTCTATAGTCACCGCAGGGACGCCACGAGTTATTCTTCTTTAAGACCATATGGAGTGGGCTAGCCCAATTGCTGTCAGAAGGACGACATATTCCCTGAGCAATCATAGCATCAAATTCGGCCTTTGCATCAGAGAGTTTCTTAGGGTCTAGTCTTCTTGCTTTTGCAAACACTGGAGGTCCAGTAGTGTTGATATGGTGAGTGGTGGAGTGTTGAACTTCCGCAGGTAAGAAGTCTTTCATTATCTGAGGGAACGAGGTTCTTAGTAGGTGAGCGTAAACAGATTCCTCTTGAATAGCTCTGATAATAACAGGCTGTCCAGCTGACATTGTAAAGGTAGATTTCATCTTAGTTTGACCGTCAATTAATTGACGCGACTTCAAGTCAATAATTAGATTGAAGTGAGAGAGAAAATCAGCACCAAGAATCGGTGATGATACGTCTGCAATGATGAAATTCCAGGTATGGTTACGACGCATACCGAGGTTTACCGTTAATCGAGCTTCACCGTATGTGCGAATGCCAGAGCCATTTGCAGCAAAGAGTTTATATGCCGGGTCAGGATCGCGTTTACGTGTACGGTTCACAGGAATTACCGACAGATCCGCACCAGTATCAACCAGGTACCGCCAACCTGTAGTCTTATCGGTTATCCATAGACGGTTAGAAGTAAAAGCCTGTTCCATCACCGCCTCAAGAACAGGGCTGACTAGTTTTCCGAAAAGTTACAAGGCTGTATACATCTTCTTGCATCTTTTCCATATTTCCTATGTAACCAGCAAGTACTACTTTTATCGTCACCTTTGTGTGTTGAGCTCGACCGGGTATTCGAATTAGAACGACCTCGCGATCGCGTCCGGTACCGATTTCGGCCGCGTACGATTTTAGTTAGCTTAGCTACTTGCTCAGTGAGTGCAGAAACCTGAGCTTGTAAGCTAGAATCTGCAGATGTGTGTGCCAGCGGTGCTAGGTTTGAAGTTGAAGCTTGATTTTCAGCTACTTCCATAATTTTATCAGCTATTCGTGCAACTATATATCAACAAGCTATTAGTGCAAATATGGCTAAGGCCATATCATTCTCATCCGTCACGGACAGGATGGCTTGTGCCAGCGGTGCTAGGTTTGAACTAACTTCTTTAACTTAAAATAAGTAATTTGCTTCAAACTAAGCGACACAGATATTTTTAACAAAAATCTATTTTTTAAGACTGTCAATGTGACATATCAAAACATCAAAAAATAATTATTTGAAAATAAACAAATATAAATAATATGCCGCCACACTCTTCAATACCTTTCATTTGATACCCCACTTATAATTTACAAAAAAAAAAAAAAAAAAAAAAAAAGTTCGCGAGACGTGAATTATTCGCCATTTTGGATTTGAACAGCTGATAATTTTGCGTTCACTATATTTTTCCTATGTGTGCGTCAAAACGATCTTTAATACTAGTAAGTTTCATGTTGTTATCTCTTTTGATTCAAAAGTTATTGGAAGAGTGACAAACAGACAGACAGACACAGGAACGATATAAGGTTTTCTTTTTTAGTTTTACCAACGAAACCCTAAAAATCAAAACAATTTTTGCATTAAAAAAACGGGGGAAACAACTAAATAAGTTTGCCAAAAATAGATTTTAAAAGAAAATATCATTAAAATATACGAAATAGGACGCGATAAATCTATGTGCCACACTAATTGGTGGACTATTTTTAAACGCATACAATAAATATTAAAATTTGTATTAAATCATATTCAAGTAAAGAGTAACTGAAAATTTAGTAATGGAATCATTGAACCAGGATTAACATTTGTGAAGAGGTCACTTGGCTGCACGCGACACCACATGCAATCTTCTTCCCCACCCCTCTCTCAAAGAAGATTATCCGAATCATATTATCCTCAGGACAAAATAGAATTATAGATACTATTACATGCTTTAGGTAATACAACTTTATTAAATCATGCTATCTTATCTTATTACGTGCACTTAAATAACGTAAAAATCAAAATAATGTCAATTCTATGTTACAATACTAGTCAGATACCATCTACTGAAAAATGATTTAATTATTATTTTCAGCGTGAAGTATTAATTCATAATAAATATATTCTAATAGGAAATTATTTTTGATAGGAATCTAAACGAGATAGTGGTTTGTGCAATTGGAGCCTGGATATTAAATTATTTGGTTTTCCGGTGATGACCACTAACCGCAAATCTAAGGTAGTAATCGCTTGTCAGCCCGGCTGAATGATTAACATCGATTTGGTTTAGTTCTCATTATTTCTTTTAACATAAATAAAATATGCTTTAGTTCCCAGGTAGAGAAGAAATATCTGTCACGCAAAAAATAACATGAAAAATGTGACGCTTTTAAATATCGAGGTCGATTGGTTTTCTTTTATATAGTATAGTACAATATTTTGACGATATATAGGATGAAGTTTCAATAAATGACATGCAAAATGAGACGATCTTAAATGTCGAACCAGAAAGCTACAATATTATAGGAGGTAGATTGGTTTTCACTTGTATTCATTGTAGTGTGTATATTAGTATATTATACTATATGTTTCCAATATAAGTTCTCAATTTTCCTTTTAAATTTTGTATAAAATGATATCAGAGCTCCTTGTGGACCAAATGGCAATCAAGATGGATTAATGCTTCATAATTTCACACCTTAAGATCTACCTACTATATCAATTAAACATATGTATACTGATCTTCTCCACTTTATGGAAAATTATTGAACTATCGATAAGTGGATTCAATGCCCAAAAACAAATCCACGATTCTATGTTTTTTCATGAAATTAAGTATAGTCTCTCCCCCCCCCCTAATAAGATCAGGAAAAAAATAAAATAAAATGAGGTTATGTAGCGAAAATTTTAATCTATTCGGTTTTTTCTCAAACCAATTTTTCCATTTCGACTTTAGATAAAAGCATGCAATCTAAAAGATGATTATAATTGACGACATTGAATAAATGTTGCGATTAGGATGAAATAAACGAGTTGAGTTAATTGAGTCTGACCTTGAAAAGTAGTTAAGAAAAAAGCTGTTAGACTGTCGGTCGTATTGAATTGTTTGTTTACATCACATTGAGGGGGACATTGATGTCTTCTAGTTGTATCCGGTACTTCTATAGAATAGTTTACTGCCTCAATCATTTTACATTAGTGTTCTTCTCTTGCGCACTTCTATTATTTACTGCGTGTGTTATAAGAAATAAATATTCAGCTTCATTTCTATGTCTTTTTTAATAGCTTTATCATTGTCTGTACTTCGAAAAACAATTTTGGGTTTCTGCTTAAGATACAACTCAAATTATTTTTTGAATGTGTTTTTCACCCAAGTGTGATAGCGACTTATCATGAAATAGGTGTAGTTCAATAACCAAATAACGTCTTCGCACAAAATGATTATAATTGAAACATTTGACCAGTATTGGCTGTTCTAATGCAGGCCTTTAGATAATCTGATCTCACTTTTACTTCTAAAGTCATTCTTTAACTGTCAGGCTGAGGATGGCTGCATTAGACCAGCCGAAACCGGTCAATTGCTTCAATTACAACAATTTTGTGTGGATAAGTTGTTTGGAACTAAACCTCTTTCATGTCCAATCATCCGATAAACATAAAAACTAAGATTTCTTCCAGAAAACATTTTTAGGCTATATGTTCACAGAAATTTTAAAATGTCGAAAGCCAAAAAGATCTACCAATACTGCTCTACTTTTGACAAATCGTCCAGATTTCATAAAAATCAGATGAGTACTTTTGGAGATATAGGTGTAAATATATTTACGTTTGTGCGCTTGTAGGAAAGAAACAAATGGGCACAGAAGGTTGAAACAGATATGGCACCAACAATGGGCTGATTATGACCCCCCCCCCTCCAAATTTCATTAAAATCGGTCCGGTTGTTTTTAGATATGTATGTTGTTTCGCAAAAATGGCGTGACAGACCGGCAGACTAACAAGGGACCAAAAATGTTCTCTAATGTCTGAAACGGATTTCTGTCTTAACATTTTTGAAATAGGATACGACAAAACAATTTGATGGCATAGCTTCTGTTATCTGCGGTAAGCTCGGAATCAATAAATCAATGATATGGGATTTAAATGCAGTAGATATCTATATAAGAACGTTTTGTTAGATTAATCCGACCCATTTTTTTTAAATGTGTATAATTGCAATGTATGTAACTACCGGCAAGAAATGTTGAAATTATTACTTATTTCTTTGTTTTGCCATAGTTTGCAGGATGCGTAATCATGTTTTACTATATATTTTCGCTTACTTATAATATGTAGAACAAGAAGGCGGAAGTAATATAATGAGAGATGGGTATAGAGAGGTATTGAAAGTTAAGAAGGTATTAAGTCGAAGGCCGCTTTGAAGCCATGCTAGCTTAAGCTTTACATCAATACAACTAACTCTATATTTAGGGCAAAGTATTGACAAAACTTGTTCTCTATTCCACATTAACTCGTGTAGAACATCTTAAAATGAGCGATACGTTCTCTTTGAATTCATACTACTTTGATAAACTCCGCAATACTCGACTTAAGAG
>KZ651514.1:280295-299294 GCA_001010745.2 Gerris buenoi
TCTTATCAAATAAGTTTACTAGAAGCGTGAAGCCCTGAATTTTTTTGTTTTCTTTTTGTTAAATAACTTAAATCCCTTTTTACTAGAACATGGTAGTAGCAGAACCAAAATGTCCACAGGCAAATAAATCAGTCAATTACCATTTTACTGATATTGCCCGTAAAAACTATGGAGGTTAGCATGTCATCCTCTTTGTCAGTACTACTATAATAAAAATAGGACTAAACTATTTCAAATGAGTTTTGAACTAACCTTAACCTCGTCTGGCTGGCAATGAACAGTGAGTTCGAACATGGTCTAGGCTCTCTTGGCACTCGTGGAATTCAGCTATGCTTCTCTTTATCTCCTGACTCCTGAGCCTAGACAATTGATAACGTAATCAATATAGGTGTCATATTCTTATCCTGCTAACATGTACATATTAAGTAATAGATAAAAGTAGTTGAAACCGGTCCGTATTAAACGATTTACTAACAATGAAAACTCTTATCAAATAAGTTTACTGACAGTTATATATGTATAGAGTTGTAAATTTTCCTTTTTCGTTTTCGTAGTAATGAGTTAAAATTTACTGTGTAAAATAAATTGAATGTTAAACCATAATATACGTCGAGAAACAATTTGAAATTCATAGAAAACCCAGATGATAATAGCTTTAAAAAGTTATGGTAACTTATTAAGTTCCAAAAACGCATACTTAGTATTATCATTATTGTAAGTCTCTCTCGTGCTCGTGGTGCGTACACAATTTTATCGCCCAACACATGTAAACTAAACTACTGTAATCTTCAAAATTAATAAATCCATTTTAAGGTTAAATCATTATCAAAACAAACCGCAGTTATAAAAATATTGAATATTGATTGTTTACCAATTAAACAGCTGACGCTGAGAACTACTAGCGCTTCCTTCACGCCGCGGCCCGGCCAGGAAGCGGCCGCTTCTCGAACTACTAGCGGCCCTGTAATGAAAAAACCATGCATTATTACCGGCCCCAGGGCTGTAATATGGAACATAACCGGCCACTCAGGATAGGAATGTTTACAAGAGGAGGGCGATAAAAGTTGGTTGTGTTATTATACATATGTATTTCTATTGTTTTTGTTCAATTTATTTATTTATTTATTTTAAAGCCAAATTAACTTAAATACTTTAAACTCTAAACAATAAGTCTCAAGTGAGGAATATTTTTGCCACCGATGTCATCTCTGATACCACAGAGATGACAAAAAAAAGGAAAAGAAAATTGGATTTATGAATTTAATAGTCCAAGAGATACCGTACAAAAAATAGGTCCGAGACAACTCAGACCAACTTTCTCATATATGAGATCATAATTACTTAGACCAGTGTTTTCCATTTATTAGTATTCGTAGGTAAATTTAATTATTATTGAACATTTCATCAAAATGTATTATAAAAATAACTTATCCTAGGCGGAGAATCGAACCCGGCCTCTCTCTGTAGGCATTATAGCTATTTCCTCAGGAACTAGATTTCTCCCGGGAAAACGGCTTATATCATTAGATTCGTATTTAAATGGACTACATTTTAGAATTTTTTAATCAAAACTGTCGGAACCGTTTTCGAGAAATGATTTTTTTTTACGTTTTTTCAGAGTATTTGGGGGGTAGTGCCCCTAAATTTTGAGTTAAAATTCATTTATCGATTTCGCCTCGGGGTATGATTTTTCTGAACATGTATGCCAAATTTATTTTAAATCGGCCCAGTAGTTTAGGCTCCAGGCGTCTGCACAGACAGACGACAGACGGGCATTTTTTAATAACCACTTTTTTGGACTCAGGGGGCCTCAAAACGTGTAAATCCATCAAAATCTCAAAATCGAATTTAAATGAGTAAGTAAAAAGTGTCTAACTAACGTCATTCTAGATTCTAGAAGTTAGTGCATATAAGTTAATCTTTTGGTGTCTTTTAAGAATATGGGGTCGGCTTAGATTTTAGATCATCTGCATGGGTCATACCTAGCTTACATACCTGGAAATAGCTTACATACCTGGAAATAGGCATTTGAAAAATGCATTGAAAACAGTTCAAAGCGTACATGGCCCGCCCATTCTATTATGGTGGACATGTGATTTTCATGATCTTAAGTACAAAATTAGTTAGTAGACCAAAAACAAGTTGATGTTAGTTTGTTTGAATTTTTATTTTATTGTTGGAAATTTTTTTATAAACTACGAGCATTACCTTATAATTAATTTGAAATTAATAATTAATATTAGTAATTTAGACATCATATTTAGTACATATAGTAATTTTCAGCCTGATTTTTAGTTCACCTCTCATTTTACTTGCGATTTTTAGGGAAAGGTATATCGGAAAATGTCACAGTTTTCTTACTAATATTGTTGATTTTTATTGTAGTCTATTGATTATATAACTAACATTGAAAATTTTTCTTACATCTAGGTCAAGTTTTGTTTTGTACTTGCTGGATAAAAAATCTATATGTGTAGAGATTTTATTAAAATTGAATATAAGTTCTGTAAACATTGAAATCAACATAGTATAACTGGAATAAAGCTTTATTTTTATCATAAAAGAACATTTAAACTTAAAAACCATTTAATAAAAACTAATAAAAACATTTTTAACTGTAGCGTAAAATATTATTCCTGTATCTAACATCCCTTCCTCACATACCCCCCTCCTACCCACACTCCCTCCCCCTCCCCTTACTCAACATATTTTTTAAGATGACCACCCCCTTGAAATCTGAGCGAGTGAGCGAGCGTTAGGCCGGTGGGGCTCGTAGCCGTTAATATTTTAATGACATTAGGAAAAGCATGTTCTATTTTTTATAGTTTCGATCTTAGTGTCTGAAAATAATACTCAACCTGGAGGGAATGGGAGGGGGGGGGGCACTCGCAGAAGCGTGAAGCCCTGAATTTTTTTGTTTTCTTTTTGTTAAATAACTTAAATCCCTTTTTACTAGAACATGGTAGTAGCAGAACCAAAATGTCCACAGGCAAATAAATCAGTCAATTACCATTTTACTGATATTGCCCGTAAAAACTATGGAGGTTAGCATGTCATCCTCTTTGTCAGTACTACTATAATACAAATAGGACTAAACTATTTCAAATGAGTTTTGAACTAACCTTAACCTTCGAACAGTGAGTTCGAACATGGTCTAGGCTCTCTTGGCACTCGTGGAATTCAGCTATGCTTCTCTTTATCTCCTGACTCCTGAGCCTAGACAATTGATAACGTAATCAATATAGGTGTCATATTCTTATCCTGCTAACATGTACATATTAAGTAATAGATAAAAGTAGTTGAAACCGGTCCGTATTAAACGATTTACTAACAATGAAAACTCTTATCAAATAAGTTTACTGACAGTTATATATGTATAGAGTTGTAAATTTTCCTTTTTCGTTTTCGTAGTAATGAGTTAAAATTTACTGTGTAAAATAAATTGAATGTTAAACCATAATATACGTCGAGAAACAATTTGAAATTCATAGAAAACCCAGATGATAATAGCTTTAAAAAGTTATGGTAACTTATTAAGTTCCAAAAACGCATACTTAGTGTTATCATTATTGTAAGTATTTTTTATAGAATTATTATGACAAATAGAGATCAGTCTCACCTTTTCGTATTCCAAAGGTTAAAGTTACAACAATATTCTGACTTTATTCGCTTGATTTTGTTTAGTACACCCGAAAGTTCCACGTATTATGGATAACCAAGATTATTTTAGTGCTTCCTTTGTGATAAGAATCAGTAGAGCCAACACAATAGAAATTAAGAAAATATGTAGGTAATAAGAATGTTTCTAATAAGTGAGGAAATGAAATATCATTAGTTGGTTAGTGGATGAAGTTAATGATAATGTTGGTAGAGGTGAGTGGCGGGCCGGTATTAGGGTATTAGTCGGGGTGGGGTTGGCAGTAGTGGAGTGGGGAGCCGGTTTGTTCGAGTTGTGGCGCCCAGTTAGTGCCGTGCCGCCACTAGGTCAGTGTCGTTGCCACCGTGTAACGTTCTCTTCGCTTCCGCGACCGCGCGTCCTTTCTTTCATGTGTTTTTAGTGCTCTGTGACAAGTGTTGAAACTTACTGAGTTTGTTACATACAAACGGACGGATTCAAGCCCGTTGTCCTGTGCGTAACCCGCATGAAAAATGGAAACGTCTTCCCTTGGTAACTATTTTAATTAATAACTTATAACGACTTTCAATCAATCTTTCGTTTATCTCTATAAATATTTGCAATGTCGAAATGATAAAACGTTATCAATTATTTCCCATTATTTCGGTCTGAAGTTGATTGCTGTTTTATTTTGTACTGCGTGCAGTGTAAAGGTAAATTGTGAATTATCTTGGAGTTGTGTAGCCAAGGTCAAGCCGGTAATGGTGCATTCCCTGTGAGTTAGTTCACTTCATGTATCTCCCCTCCACGAAGTGCCCTCGGCCAGTCGGTTTGTCAGAATCTTCGACTCCAGACCGAGCTAATCTTTGGGAGTCCCTCGTTAAATTCTTCACTATGAATAAAACCCCTTACATCCAGCCCCAAGAGATGTTTATCTCTCGACAGTGGATCTTCTTGTGATACTTGTGTTCCAGTACCCAACGCATCTGCCCACTCTTTTGAGTGACTGTACGATTAATAACCGTATTCAGACGACCGAGATGAGGACTGCTAACTTGTTCTAGTTCTTCTTCTGAAATCTAAATTATTCAAAGAAGCGTTCTTTCATTTAACTATAACTATACCATTATTATCTAATTTACAGCTGGTTTGGGCCAAACCTCTTGGGCGGTCATAACGTTTGTAAGGCTTCTCTTAAAAATCTAAATATTCTTTCAGTACCTATAGAAGCAAATTTAAATCTAAAGCAGTGTTGTTAAATTTGTTATGGTTTAAAGAAACACAAGTTGTTTTTTCGTGTTATTCTAAAAGTAGAATTCTTTAGGATAACTTTTTCACCCTGTCATTTTACCAACTTATTTCGTTATCTCTTATTAGACTTCCTTAACATTTCAAATTACAAAAGCAATTACAATTGTAAAGATTAGGTTTGTAAAACTAACTAATTCTATATATTTTCTAATAAATATGTACTTCGTATTTTCTTCTTCTTTTTAGTTAAACAGTTCTATATTTTCTAATTGTTAGTTCTAATCTATATTTAGAACTAACAATCATTTAAACAAACTACGAAACAATGGACGAAGTCTCTATTAATGTTTGAAATATCGTTCTAAAACAAATCTAGACAAACTCAGAATAACTCTGAAATCTGAAAGATCCTAGGGAAAACATTTTACCTTTATTCCCCCTAATGAAGATTAGAATCATATTCTCTCACAATTATCCTCTATTTATATCACATTATTAAGTTTTATCTACGCTTTCTATATAGGAGGGAATTAGTAAAGCTATTAGTAGGTATGCATGGTGCATGCATGTTCGCTTATTTTACAGATCCTTCTCAAACGTTTTTTATTGCTATTTTTTTGTTTTGTTTTTTTTTGTTAAAAAAAACCTATATTATTCCTGCCATTAATAAAATACAGATTATGTTTATTTTAAATGGTTGTAAATCTATCCTTGCAAGTTATGTTTTTATGACATAACTTTTGTTACTTGTTAATTAATTAATACCACAGCCCAATTTAAAACATAATATAATATCAGTATAAAAAAAATTACCGATGTCTAACTGACAATTGCTTATGTATTACATACATAGAAGTCATATTCTTATGCAACTTGTAATTTCTTAACTTCTTATGTTTTTTTTTTTTCTTGATTGCGCATTTTTAATAGAATTAGTTATTAATAATATTATTGTTTCTAAATAATTTTTATGACTAAGTGGTATTATGATTTCCATTAGCCTAGCCGTATTAGGATATTAGGAATGATGCAGGATAAATTAATACTTAGATTAATAATTCTGGGTAGTCATCATTGACATTCTTATGTGCATATTGACGTAAAAAATGGGGTATTTGGATTTGGCATTAGTCATAAAAGCAAATGCCCATCTAGCGGCTTTGAGTAGAACTATCTGAAGGCTCTTTTGTTTCCTTGGTATGGCTATTAAAATTTTACTATATCAATATTTTTAAGTTTTAGTTCGTTAACTCACAGATTATAAATGTCAATTTTACTACCAACTAGTAGATTTTACAAAACAAAGGTCTGATTTTATAGTAAATTTTATTATTATAAAATTCTTCTTTTTGAGTCCTCATAATTTGTTATTATATAAGTTTTAATTTCGATTTTATATTCTTAAAATTTATTGAAACTACTATTCTTATGAAAAGGAAGGTTAAAAAGTTTTCAGGGTATAAGTGCCCTTTTTTATGAGCTTAGATAAAAAAATTTAAGCTTAGACTAGAAAAAAAAAAAAAAAATTAAATAGATCTAAAATTTGTAAATGAGAAATGTAGACGGGTCAGAATTCTGGGGATAATCTTACTAATATTTATTTTATTTTATAGCTTCCCCCCTTACCCAAGGTAACGAAAATATTGTGATGTTTCTAAAGAACGAAATGATATTTATCTCTTCTCATCCATTTCTCATGCAGACAAAATTATGCAAATTCTTTTTAGATGAATAATGTGGCCAAAAAGTCGAGACAAAGAACAATTAATGGCAATAAACCGTTTCGTTTCTATCACTATTAAAGTTAAATTAAAGAAAAAAACGTTACCGTTATGTGGTCTTCAACATAACAATTGCCGAATCCCCATGAGGGCCGTCAGTGTTGCCAATGAGTTGAAAATTAACAAAATAAGGGGGAGGGGTAGTGGCCCCCAATATTGTTTACATCTTGTAGTAATTTATTGACACAAATTCCCAATGATAAAATTTAAAAATATTCAATTTTTGTACTGACTATGTACGAATTTTTGTATCCAATCAGTATTCGGTAATAGAAGTCAGATATCTGCAGATTTTAACCTATTTTTATTATTACAGCCTACAGACAGGAGAGTTTAGAGGTCTCATTTTATTAGATTTTCAACGTGGCAAGGGCAAATAAATGTCAATTTGAAACCAAGGTCTTTGGGCTAAGTGCACACAGCCGTTTTATAAAGGTAAAGGGTCAGGTAGTTGCTTGGCGTGTAAAGGATTCGCCGGTCTCCGGACTGGAAGGTTCTAGTTCTGAAACGTTATTGCTTTTGTCCTTATAAGCATGACAATTTTTTTCTTGTAGTGGTTTTGATTTAGGACAATGGGGCTTGTTGTAGTTGTCAACCTGTTATCTGAGTACTTCCACTACTAGTATGTCCTTTGTTAACCAAGTCTTTCTTGGTATTAAATTGGCTCTCTTCCTACTTAAGTTAGCTAAGTATTTTTCCCTGCAAAAGACGAATTAAGTTTTGTGGAAAATATATTAAATCGATATAAAGAGACGGAAAACTATATTTATATTGAATTGATAAGGAAACGTAATAATACAGGAGATAGCGTGCAAACAATTGTTTGATTAACATCAGGCTAGACCTTTTTTTGTAATTTATTCTTTGGGTCTTATAAGAAGTCTTATTTCTTGGGCCTTATAAGCTTATAACAATTCTTCTGCGAGATATAGCTTGGCAAGAGGCCTTTGAAAAAATAATCAAGAGCAGTGGAAAGCCATGTCCCGCCCCTTTTGGGGGATTTTCGCGATCCTGAGTACAAAATTATGTGGTAGACTAAAATTCAAGTTGATGTTAGTTTCTCTTTTGATAGTTGATCATTGATCGCATTGATTTGGAGTAATGTTCACTTTGATTTGACTCTAACTAATGTTGTGATGATGATTTACGTGATCCCTCAAAATATTTAATGAAACCCTTAAATTTAATTTAAGCTTTTTAACAAATATTTCAACTAAGTTAAATATTTTGAAGGCCATCAAGTTGGCTTAATTAGTACTTATTGCTTGCAATACGATAAATGACTACCATAATTAATATATGTAGTTGATATTTTGCACTCTACATGAATAAACCAAATCAAATAAGGTGGTGTAAGAAATTATTCAGTAATAGCATTTACTTGGTTTGAATTGAGTTGATAACAAAACTATAAATTCACAAGGATCTGGTATTTAATGTATAAACAGTAACAAGTAACGACATTAAGTAACATATTATTGATAATTATATACATAAATAAGGAATTTACAATTGGGCACTATTAATTAATTTTAAGCACAATTTAATTGTTGACTGTTTGTTGATTGTTGTTTTTAAAAAGTGAAATACTTTGTATCTTTATACTTTTAAATTACATTTTTTTTTCTGTAAAATACTATTCCTCTTTTAATTATTTTAATTACTAATTTATAGATACAATAATAATAACCATTTTATGCATAATAATAAACAGCTTGGTTTTCCGGTGAAATCCGAACCACGAAGGGTTTTAATTCCGACATATCGCTTCCACTATTGGAAGCTTCTTCAGAGGTGCGGCATCGCGATGTTAACTGTAAGCTTGATCCTTTATTGGGACTCTGCAATAGGGCAGGTGCTGCCTTCGTCGGTGTTCGTTCGTCGAGCAGATGATGTTTGAAGTCGTAAAGTAACCGCACCGCCTTTTGCTTTCTGCTTGGCACAGGACCCGGGAAAGGGAATCCATTCTCTCTGAATTTACTCTTGAATTTTACTTCTTTTTTTTCCCCCATGGATAAAAATAAATATTTAGCAATATTTAATGTATACAGACAGTTGAAAATAATACAGAATTATCTTTGTGCTACTTTAGACCAAAAAACCACTTTTAAGACTTTTGTTTCCTTTTGACCCAATTTCTAAAGATTTGAAAAAACCAATGCATATATATTTATTAAGATATAATTAATTCTAAGGAAGAAAATGTTTAATGAAAAATAAACTCTAGTTTATTAATTAACTTGTTAAATCGTGGTGTTCATCCCTTCATTGTTCTGGCAGATGAAATATTTATAGGATTTTGGTTTGGTTGGTTTATTTCCACTGGAGGTTGGAGGATGGGTAAAAACTAATATAGCCTGTACTAGTATCACGTTCTGCCACAGTATCCTATAGCATTATAGCCGATTTTTTCAGAGGATACGGAAAATCTTATCGTGTCTGATTTATCAGGTGGAAAAAATTTAGTATTCTCCTCGACCCTTTTATATTTCCTATATAAAGTCAGGGTGTTATAATACATCTTTTTTGTACTTTTACTAAAATATAGAAATATCCGTGGTGTGTTTTAACAATCGTGTTTTTAAGCGAGCATAAAAGAGACAAAGTCTATTGCCTTACTGATATTTTTTAGCGCGGTCTTTCTTCGACTTACTTAAATTAATTTACAGAAACGATGGTCAATTTGCACATATTCAGGATCTCTACTGCCTGTAACTTGCTATAACTGCTAGCAGCTCCTTATTTTTAATAAAACATTAATTTTAAAGACGCACTTTTTTTAACGAAAAGTTAAATCTAAAATGTTAAAACAATCTTCATTTTTGTTCGAATTCAATTAAATTTGCATGTGGTTGGTCCTCCAAATTTAGCAAATGGGTACATGGTGTAAACAAATGGGCGCAAAAGGTTGATATGCACCCATTTGCTTCTTTTCCACATGCGTTCAAACAAACATTTATTTAACACTATACTAATTAATCTTCAAAAAAAGTAAAAGTATTCATCTAATTTTTATGAAATTTGGATGGTTTGTCGAAAGTAGCCCGTAGATTGGCCCAGATTAGTTTCCTTTCAATTTTACTCAATTGATTCTTTAATTGATGTAAAAAATAAAAAATTGATAGATTAAGAACACGAGGGAAAATTTGACAATAATAAGTTGTAAAAGTATAAAATAAAGTATACGAAATAGGGTGCGAGGAAGCTATGTGCCACACTGCTATTGGCAGACTATTTTCTTATTCGATGTATGGTCTTAATTTTGTTACCCCTTTTCAGGAATAAAGTACTTAGTGCATCGATATGTGTCCTAAAAATATAATATATGTACACAGAATTTGAAACAAGTTATTATATAATTTTTTCACTATTAATATTATATTTGATTTATTTTTGAGACCATTATTGTACTTTTTGGTCTGTTCGTTACTAATTTATTCATAAAAGGATACTCAAACTATAAAAGTCGGCACCAACTATAACATTTGGCCCTGTTCAGAGCTTAACGACAGTCGTATGTCGTATCTACGCAGAGTTTATAGTTAAAGAGAAAATATTATGTGGATTAAAATAACTTTTATGGGTAGAGTCTTCTTAAACTTCTCTTTCTATTTATTTATTTTTATATATCAGTTAATGTTATTTTTTATTAGCCAGGC
This sequence comes from Gerris buenoi, assembly GCA_001010745.2. Lineage (NCBI taxonomy): Eukaryota > Metazoa > Arthropoda > Insecta > Hemiptera > Gerridae > Gerris > Gerris buenoi. The sequence continues at coordinate 290,603 of KZ651514.1, forward strand.
CCAAATTTCCAAATTAACTCAGTTATTATTCATACTATGGAAGAGATTTACTGATGGTACTAAAACTACAATACATCTTTTATATATAGCTATAAAATATAGATATACTTAGGTTAAAGAGAAATAATAAATGATAGTTATTTCAAAAATATTACGAAAGGAAAAATATTCTCAGTAATAATGATAAAAATTGTATTATTTCTTTTATTGTAATAATATTCAGTACAAGAAAATAATGAATAAACAAAATGTTAACAGAAATTAATAATTAAAATTATTGTCATGATATCTGTTATTGATAAGAAATTATTGATTTGATAAATTGAAATAGAACGAATTAGTCAGTACTGAGAACTTAAAAAATAAAAGAGATTTAGCTCGATCCATCCGGTGTTGAGGTTGCAGCAACGGGATTTTGATTAGTAAGAGTTGCAGGTGAAGATGTCTGGTAAGATAAGTCGGTTAATGATTTAAAGCAGAGTTCTTGGGTTCCAATAATGAAATTAGTCGATACGTTTGCAGAAATTAGACTGGAATGTAGAGGTGAAGGATAATTAGATTACAAGGGGGAGAAACATCCTGTCCTAAATAGTGGCTCCTTCTATGATGCTAGTGGCTCCTTCTGTGATGCTAGTGGCTCCTTCTGTGATGCTAGTGGCTCCTTCTGTGATGCTATTGGCTCCTTCTATGATACTAGTGGCTCCTTCTATGATGCTAGTGGTTCCTTCTTTTTATGCTAGTATTTTTTAGAAACGCGTGTTTTTATCTTATTGTGTTCATATATGAAGTATTACACTATCTAATTTCCCTACATATTTTTTTGTGCGCAGGCGATATTTCTAACTTAATGTAACTCTTGACTTAAAAAAACTAACTAGCCTATCTTGTAGGCTTGAGGTGACGTAGATAGGTTTTTTTTAATCCCCCCTCTCCAGCTCCCTTTAGTGTCAAAAAAGGTGTTTTTGATAAGTGTACCCTGTTATCACTAGTATTTTTTACGTAAAGACCAAACCGAATAAAAAGTTCCTTAACTTGTAGAGGGCATTTTAGAGATGGTACCCTACTCAGAACTTTTTTCGATCCGAACCCCTTCATGCCGAGTTAAAATCCTACAAAGTTTAGTGATTTACAAAATTAATTTTTACTATCTTATTTAAAGAGAAAGTATTGTGATGGCGCGAAAATTCGATTTTGAGATTTTGATGCATTTTCACGTTTTGAGGTCCCTTGAGTCCAAGAAAGTAATTTTAAATAATGTCTGCCTTTCGTCTGTGTTTAGACGCGTGGACTAACTGCTGGGCCGATATGACGAAATTTAGCATACATGTCCAGAAAAATCATACCCCGGGGCGAATTCTAGAAATGAATTTTAGCTCAAAATTTGGGGGCGCTGCCTCCCAAAAAAAGGTGAAAAATGTATTTCTTGAAAACTTTTCCGACGACATTGATTTAAAAATTCTAAAATATCCTTTTTAATACAAATCTAACGATAAGCCGTTTTCCCGGGAAAAATCTAGTTTCAAGTTAAAGTTTAGTTTTATAATGCGGGCGGAGAGAGGCCGGGTTCGATTCTTATCCGAGGAGAAATGATTTTTATAATAAATTTTGATAAAATGTTCAATAATGATTAAATTTATTTACACGAAAACTCTAAACCTAATAAATGGAAAACACTAGGCTAAGCAATTATGGACTAATATACATATATGAGAAAGTTTGTTTGAGTTGCCTCGGACCTATTTTTTTTATTCATTTATTTATTTTTGTTAAGGGGTTTTTTAACCCCTTAACAAATAATAATTTATTAATAATTTTTGACGAAGGGATAATTGGAAATGATGTATGGTTTAGGTCCTCATATTAAAGACTAAATATATAAAACAAAAAAAAAATTAATTTAATTATTACTGACCTGTTCATATTACGAACACACCGAATTCGGTTTCCACCTAATTCAGACGTTTTAATGATATATATATAATGTAAGCTTTATGTTTTCAGAGAAATATTTACTTTTTCATGCAAACATTAGGTCTTTGAAGGCTTAGAACTAGTCAAATCAATAATACTAAGTAAATGTTTTATTTAGTAACCCATGCCTTATTGACATTTTCGGTTATACTTTTATACTTTTACTTTTAGATAGACACAACTTAAGCCAGAAAGAAACTCTAAATAAAGTAAAGAGCTTTTCCGAGTATGACCAAAATTCTCATAACTCGAAGATAAGAATCAACAATAAATTGTTTGTTTTATCTAATATTCTTTTACTTTTATCCTTCCCTCGTCAACAATTTTTATTTTAATATGACTTCTTTTTGGTTTTAGAAATAAGGAAAAACTAGTTTATGGTTTAAGCTAGGGTTTGTCATCCTCACGATACTTTTTGTTTAAAAATTCTATTGATCTGTGTCAAGTGTCAGATATAGAAACGTCTATAAGAGGTCATCTAAAAGAAATAATAGAGAATTTAAATAAGACGTATTTTTTTATTGTCGTAATACTTAAATTTAAACGTCATAACGTATGTTTTCATAATTAAGTTTAAGTAATACGTATCAAAAGACGTAGTGAAGTATAAGGTTGATATGCACCCATTTGCTTCTTTTCCACATGCGTTCAAACAAACATTTATTTAACACTATACTAATTAATCTTCAAAAAAAGTAAAAGTATTCATCTAATTTTTATGAAATTTGGATGGTTTGTCGAAAGTAGCCCGTAGATTGGCCCAGATTAGTTTCCTTTCAATTTTACTCAATTGATTCTTTAATTGATGTAAAAAATAAAAAATTGATAGATTAAGAACACGAGGGAAAATTTGACAATAATAAGTTGTAAAAGTATAAAATAAAGTATACGAAATAGGGTGCGAGGAAGCTATGTGCCACACTGCTATTGGCAGACTATTTTCTTATTCGATGTATGGTCTTAATTTTGTTACCCCTTTTCAGGAATAAAGTACTTATGTGTCCTAAAAATATAATATATGTACACAGAATNATTTTTCATTATTAGCAAGTTATTGAGATACGTTCGAATTAACCGGATGTCCGGGCTAGCGGGGTCTGAATTACCGATACACTACTGGGCACTTCTTTTGATTATTACTCCCCTTATAAACAAAACAGAGGGGAGTTATAATCTAAAGAAGGTGTACGGAATGTTATTCTTTAGACTGTTACTCCCCTTATTAAAAAAGAAGCGTGATATTCCTTTGTACCAAAGTGCAAAACATCCATTGTCTTAATAATAATTTAGTCAGTCATTTACTCTAATAAAAACATAGGGAGTAACAATGTAATAAAGTACCCACTACTGTACCTATTTTTAATTTATTTTTTGATAATGAAGATAAAAAAAAAACAACGGGAGGACTACGAAACTGAATACTAGCCCTTGTCGTTAGAGTTATAGGGTATCTGTTTTTAATTTCTGTGTTATAAAAGTTTTAAATCTTTGCTTTGTTATAGAAATCTTTGTTTTTGAAATCGGTTGTTTTCTGTATCACATTTATTCTTATCTGCTTTATCTTATTGATCTAAGTTTACTAGGTTGCCTTTGCCTTGATTGTACCGTTTCTTTACAGCTATATTCTCCCTCCTCTCTATTCTGTATCCTTTTCACTAGAATTCTTTATGAAGGTCGTAATTCGTCTTTCTTATTTGCTAGGAGGTCGTTTTACACGTTTATATGGAAACCAATCTCATAGGTCGAAGGTGGTCACCATCCTCCTTTTTTTTAAAAAAAGATTTCTTTCACTTTGCTGATTTTTTTACTTTTTCTCTGTGCGTTTTGGAAAAAATCCCCCCCCCCCTCTTCTGTAAGGTTTTTCTGTGTTGTTACATTTTATGTCCATGACTAGAAGCTGGTGTGTAATGCCTTGTTTCTGTCATGTGGTGATGTCATTCCTATTTTTCACTTCATGCCACGTATTTACCTACTAAAAGAGAAATGAAGCTGTTGTACAACATGAAGCAAAAACATTTTTTTCTTTCACAGTTGCGACAATAAAATAAATGTGAGGTGCTTTTCTCAAATAAGATACTTTTTAACGTATTATTTAGTTATATAATCGTGCAAATGATAAACTTTGTCATTTGTAATCAATAAGTGTTGATTAATGTAGTTAATAAGTGTTGATAACCTATTTAGTAAGAGCAGTACAATATTAAAAACACTAAACAATCAAAAATTGTCTGTCAATCATTGTATCATATATCTATATATCATTATATCATAATAATACTTTTATGACAACGGAATAATACTTTTTACAGCGAAACCTTTATTGTAATTATTTTTGTGTGATTTTGTTTTTAAATTTATTTTGTAAGTATGCAATGTGTATATTAAATAATAAACAATTATCAACGAAGAAAATATAGAAAAAAGAATAAAAATAAATCTTATCTCCTAATCCCTCACGATGTTATTTGTTATCAAATCGATTATTATTGTGATAAAAATTTTCCCTTTTACCTAGTTTAGTTTATTTATTTTGTTTCGATAGCAAGTCCTCTTGAATTTCAATGAGGATCTTAGGTTTTTTTTTTTTTTAGTTTTTATGCTTAGCTAAACATTGTCGAACATTACGCTGGGGTTGCGAAATTAAAGTTAGTCAAACGGACAATGTCTAACCGAGGGTAAGAAAGAAATCGATATATTTATAATAACCTCTACCCTTTCGTTTAATATCTTTCAAGGGTATAATCTAATTAATATGTTGAATTTCAACTAGCGTGGATAAAATCTATTAGATGTAATTACCACAGGGAAGCAAACTTTTTTTATTTTCTATACTTGTCATTTATACTTTCTTATATATAAAGAGAAACTATTGTGATGGCACAAGAATTAGATTTCGATGAATTTATATATGTTTTGAGGTCCCCCGAGTCCAATAGTGTTTATTCTAGCCAGTTTCTATTTTATGTGTTCATAGTTTCGTTCTTCACAATTTAAGTCAATTGTATGAATGGATATAATTGTTAGAAGAAAAGAATTATCTTTACATATAATTGTTAGGTTAAGAAGAGTTCAATGTCTGAGAGATGGGGTACTTGTGTTACCGGGCAAACCCTTAAACCCTCAGGTTAGGGTTTACTGAATGGTGCCCTGTTCCTGTAGGTACTTTAGGTTGGGTCCTTGTAGCAGTGAGTATATGGTTTTCGCTACTATTCTTGAGCATGTTGAGATGTCGGTGTTGTGTTTACCTTGGTTAGTGGGTTCCAGGTGCCGGGGTCCAGTGCTGGAGGTTCATGACCCTATACATTGCTTTTGTCTACGGACTTCGCTCATGGGTGGGGGAGCCGACACTTTCCCCTACCTAGTCTTCCAAGCTACAAACCACCGAGCGGCGAGCCACTCTCAACCGATACTTCGGACCCTGTAGCTCTTGTCACAGTCGCTTTGTCTCTTTCTTAACCCAGTTTCTTCAGCTTTACGTGCCGGCACCTTGGTGACGTCATCTACGGATAAATCCACCATGCCGGCACGCCTCTTGCTCACCTTTTAGTTATGTAACCGGCAATAATCCGCCTTGAGTTTTTCTATACTCAACACAGACCAATTGCCCGTGTCAATTTCCCTCGCAGAATAGAATTACAGCGCACACTTCGTCTTAACTCTCGACAATTTCTTTCTCTTCTATTCAACTTACTAAGTTGTTAAATAACACAACTATCTTACTACTCATTCGTTTTGAGCCATGCTAACAATTAATTTCAATATTAGCTTAAGGTTAATATTGAATTAGTACTTCGAATTTTTAGTGATTGCGTTTCATAATCATTACAGTTAAATGTAAACTGGTTCAAACAACTTATACTAGGTACAAATAACTAAAACAGGTCGATTTAATTGCCAAAAATTGGGATTCTTTAATAATCGTTTATTATTAGTATCGAGGCATGAGAGGTTATTATTTAAAAAATATTTGGTGTCTGATTTAATATATAATTAGTGAGTTTCGCAAAAAAAGTACATTATATAAAGGCAGTTGGCTGATATGTAATGTTTTCGTTGATTGTTTTGTTTTATTTATTTTTAAATCCTTCTTTACTGGAGGCGACAAAGGTTTTTGCGTGATTGAACGGTCAAAACATCAATATACATAATAATTATTGTTATCTAATTTACTGTTGTTCTTTTTACATGACTCAAAAAAGGTTGTTTCACATATACAATCATTTTAATTTCAAATTTACACTCACTATATTTGAAGTTTTAACCTATTTTTCTCTGATATCTAATTTTTCGATTTTTGCTTCCAAGCTTACCGAAGGTAATGGAAGCAATATATGATCGTTCTGGAGACAGAACATTTTTTATGTCTCCGCTGTCCGTGTCTCCCTGTCGCTGTAATGTTTACGTCGCAACATACGAGTAAAACTACTACATCTTAAAAACTACTACATCTTAAAAACTACTACGAAATGTAGATGGGGATGGAAGATTACAATTAGCCCATTGCTGGTCCCGTATTATTTTCCCTTTTTGCGCCTATTTGTTTCTCTTCCACATCCGTACAAATTCATTACCCATATCTTCAAAAGTACTCATCCGATTGTTAAGAAATTTGGATGGTTTGCTCAAAGTAGCCCAGGTAGTAGCAGGTAGCTCCACATTAATTTAAGCCGTCTTCGTTATTTAAATTTTGCTAAATTTGTATTCTAATTCATGTAAAAAATCTATAGAATTTTGCCCCGTTTTAAAAAACGGTTGTTAAATAAATTTGACTATGATTGGTTGTAAAAGCATAAAATTATTATTGATATGAAGTATGCGAAATAATTGACAGTTTATTTTTATTATTATTATTTTTTTTAATTATTCAAGAAAGATTCCCTTTTAGTAGTATTATTTTTTCCCTGTTTGTTTATAAACAGGCTGGGTCGTATATAGAGAATGACTAATATTTTTTTTATTATTATGCTTCCGAGCTCATGTGATTGTTATGAACAACGAACATTTTTTGTCTCCTTTTTCCTAAATTCAAAGTCAGTAATCCGTTTAATCCATTAGAGAAACATTTGGTACAGTGTCTGTCAGTCGCTTAAATTTTGTATATTTTACTCGTCCGATTTTAATTAAATTTAGATGTTAAACCAAAATTAGTCCATTGTTGGACTCATATCAAGTTTCAACTTTCTATGCGCCTATTTTTTCACATCCTAACCCCAACTAACATACACATAACACATATTTACTCCTAGATCTTTAAAACTACTCTTCCAATTTCAAGAAATTTGGTTGGTATGTCGAGCACAGTCTACATGACCTACACGGTTCCATATTTATTTCAACCGTTCGGGTTCTATAAATTTTGCTAAATTGATACTTTTATGCATGTAAAAACTCAAAACAATTTTGCCAGGTTTAAAACATAAGGCGGGAAAAACTTAATTAAATTAGACAAGAATAGATTTTAAAAGCATAACATCAAGTGACTTCTTAATAACAATGCGAGGAAGGATATGTGCTACACTAAATAATAGAATATATTTTTTTAATATATTTTTGCAAACATGAATAAAGTGTGCATACTAATGTTTACTGATATTGATTGATGTTTACATATTATGAGCAGGAATAAATATATTATGTGAAAAAAGTCTACTGGACAGAGTTATTTTTCAATTCATTTAATAATTTGGTTCATGGTTTGATTCAGCCAAAAAAAAGAAAAAAAGTGATTTGATGTATGGGATTGCCTCATGCTATTGCTGTTCAAGCTTACTGGTTCTAAGGAATGCTTGTTGTCTAAACCAGTCTTGAGCTATGATGCAAGGTAGCTTGACTTTAATGGACTTAATTACGCCATAAACAAACATTTTGAGATACATACATACTTAGTAAACGGTGTTTTAACGTAACTCGACATGATGACATGATTTAAAGAATAATGAAAAGGCAAAACAATAATTGATAATTTACAAATAAGTGCTGTAAGACCCGTGTACCTGTTTTTAATTTAATTCAATATCTAGTTCAATTTAATATAGTTGATAAATTAATTTGATTAAAATGTTTAAATTGTGATTTTATTATAATTTGTATTCTTTTATTTTCAGGTAAGTTTGGTATCCATTTCGTCTTTTTGTAACTAGTGGGTAATGTAAAATAAATGATTACTTATTTTTTATAAACATTTATTATTGAGACAAAAATTTTTGTGGAGCTTAATATAAGAAAAAGACGTGAAAGAGAATGCACAGCCAGTTTAATAATCTCGAAAAAAATAAAGAATTACACACCACATTACCTTCTCTGATTAGTCATAATTATTATAAATAACTGTTATCTTATAATATTGATAAGATAAGAGATAGCTGTTCTCTGCTGAATTATCTTATCTGATTCATTATTATGGTGTAACATTGAGTTATGTATTAACAATTATTATACAGTATAAAACTAAAAGGTAGAAGGAAAAGTTTCGCAACGTAAAATTATAAATTATATATATTAATCAAAGCAGCTTTTGGTCTCTTTAAGGCCATCATCAGTGCCTAAATAAACTGTAAACGAACACTTATTAAAATGCCATAAAAAGAAGAAACCGAGACAATAAAAACGAAATTACAGTCAAAGGTAAAAAACAATAGAAATAAAAATAAAGTATTAAAAGTATTAAAATAAAAAGTCTACAATAAATAAAATACAAACAAAAAATAAGCCAAAAAGAAAT
>KZ651514.1:326002-337465 GCA_001010745.2 Gerris buenoi
GGGATTTCTTGTAAGCACGATAGCGCTCGAACGAATTGACGTATCAAAATGAAAATTGCACCGAAAAATCAAGCTCGTTGAGACGAGGATCCCCTCTAAAAATGGGATATTTATGACGTCATTAACCCCTCCTGATGAATCAGCAAAGATTTAAAAAAATACAAAAAATCAAATGAGGTATCGCTTCTTATGTTTTTTGGGTTCCTCGATCCAAAAAATAAGTTACCATAGCGATTCGAATAGATTTAAAAAAAATACAAAATAATCCTACCGCGGGTTTCCGCAAGCCGAGCGAATTTCCATCGGAAATTTGTAGTTCAATGTTGTGCAGTTTAAACTTCTTTTAAACTACTACGATTATACAAATACCTACTACAAATTTCCAATGGGAATTCGCTCGACTTGCGGAAATCCGCGGTAAGGTTATTTTATTCATTCGCTATCTTGAAAATAATTTTAATACTTACATATTCTTTTTCCACAATTCAATATATTTAAAGCATGACATGAAACATGTCATGTTGATTGTCATATTTTTATTAGGCGTCCTCCACATTGGCCGCTATCTTGAAATCAAAGGATGCGAAATTTGTAGAAACTGTGGGGTTGTCTCAAATGCTGAGATGCAAATATGTGCCAAATTTCGTTCAAATTGAATAATTTTTACGCCAGTTATCGTCAGACAAACAAATTTTTTAAAGCGTCTCTAAATTGAAGAATTGACGACGCTCGTTCAATAATTATACGCTGTAACTTAACTNGTTGTCTCAAATGCTGAGATGCAAATATGTGCCAAATTTCGTTCAAATTGAATAATTTTTACGCCAGTTATCGTCAGACAAACAAATTTTTTTAAGCGTCTCTAAATTGAAGAATTGACGACGCTCGTTCAATAATTATACGCTGTAACTTAACTTCTCAAGTAGCCAAGTACAACCAGCCTTGCGAAAATTGGCGTATCTCAAATCTTTGTCCTCCAGACTTGGATTTAAAATTAATTTCTCGATTTCGACTCGACGTATGATTTTTCTGAGAGTATGTACTAAATTTCATAAAAATTGGTTCTATAGTTTAAACTTCACTGCTTCTCAAATGGAAGAATATTGATTGTAAAAGAAAAATAAATTGGAAAGCATATTCATAATATGAAAAGGAAAAAAATTATAAATTGGAGAAATAAGACTGTTAAAGGTTATGTAGCTTGGTTGCTAGTCATAATAATGCACAGCGTCACAATATGTTTTAGCTACCATGGATGAAAATATATTTGATATTTCTATTTTGTACCATATGTTTCTTCTTAGAGCAGAAAGGAAGAGTAAAACGTCCACTAAAGGAAACTATAACGATAATTTTCGTCATTCCTGTTTCACCATGGTCCAAGTTTTTGGACCATCTGTCCCTTCCTGCCCTTCTGCCTTGAGGCCTTATTGCAGGTGCTGAACGAGGAAACGATGTTGCCAGGAAATTGATCCATCCCTTCCAGCCCATTGGTTAGAAAATGATTTAGAAACTCAAGCACATTGCGTCTTAGCAAAGGGGTGCTCAAGATTGCTGTTCCGGGACAAAACTACTTCTATAAGGACTGGGAATAAGGAGGAGTCTTAAAGTACAATATTTTCGAGAAAAGGGATAAGTTAGTAATATTACAAAAAACTTATGTTATAAAAAGTCCAGTATTAAAAAGGCTGCAGTTATCCTCACTATTGTTAACTTTTGCCAAGAAAGAAATAGAATAAAAAAAGAAAGTCCAGTTGTAATGATCAAAATATATAATAAAATTACAGTATGCATACTGTGTATTGACGCTGCAGCGTCAATATGAATTCCTCTCTTGCTGTAACAGTAAACGTTTGCACGGAACGAGTTTGGTACAACAGAAACATCGTAAATCACGCTGTTAAAACTTAGGGACTAAGGCTTCTTTGGGCTCTCTTGTCACAAAGCTCTCTAAAATCGTTGTTTCTTCATTAGAAATTTATAAATCAGTACATTTTGACTTATTTACGCACCATGGTCGCGTTACGAAATCAAGAATAGAAATTATGTGGGTTCTTTCAGACAGGGCAGAGGGTGAGCCGACTCACCCTCTGCTAAATGCAGGATGGTGCTACTATATCTTTCCTTACTACCAAGTTTCATCTTTCACACGATCCCTTGTGGCCTGAGTCTGGTTCCCTCGAAAGAAAGAGCTTTTTGGTGGTGCTACCAAGCACCTTGGTGGCGCCACAATGGAAGCAATAGAAATTATATAGCCTTTTTCAGACGGGTGAGTCGACTCACCCTGTGATAAACGTAGTCACCAGAGTGGTGGTGCACCACGTAACGTTCCTTACTACCAAGTTTCTTCTTTCACACGATCCCTTGAGGCCTGAGTCAGGTTGCTCCGTGAAAGGGCCTTTTGGAGGTACTGCCAAACACCGTAGTGGTGCCAAAATTTAAGCACTAGAAATTATAAGGGGGTTTTCACACAGATTGGTGGCGCGGCCTACTGACTGTACCTCTTTTACACGTGATCATGTTCCAGGATTTTGATAATTATTAGGAATGATGTGTTTTCTAATTTTCACATGAAGATATTAATCTTAAAATACTGCAGTGATTATTATTACTACTTAATTGTCTATCTAATTGCCCCCCCCTCCCCTAGTATTATATAATGGTGGAAAATTTTATTACTACACTTATACTTTCAGAATAAAGTTTTTTTTTTTTTTTTACTATATAAAGAAGAAAAAAAGAAAGAAAGTAAGTAGTAAGTAATATTTTATGTTTAAAAACATCTTTGCGTTTCTTCTTTTGACTTAAAGTAAAATATGATTACTTATCTTAGGAGAAAAAGTATGACGTCGAACTTCAAAAGATTATAATTATATTTTTTTAACCAAGAAAGAAAAAGTTTGGTCTAAATAGGGAAAATGTTTCTTACTTTGTTTCGTTAAATATTTGTTGACACTAAGTTCTGGTAAAATTAAAAAGCTTTGGTAAACGAAAATAACTTTTTACTTTAACCAAGAATTTCTCCCTTAATATTAGAATAAGTTTTCTTTGCAACTTCTTGATAAGTTACATTTGTGGGGTTAAACTTTTTTCCTGCGGGTAAACGTTAAATCATAAGTTTTGTGGGTTTTTCAATTTATATCGAGTTTTATAGAAATTGATATTACTTATTGTATGAGTTCATTTTATTTCCTATTAATATATTTTTCTTATTTAAAGTTAATGCTTCTTGAATAAAGTTTTTGTTTTAATTGGCTTTTGGCGTCATAGTAACAATCCAGGTTTTTCGGTTAATTGCATTTATCGATGAGGGGCAACGCTTTGCTTCCACTACTGGAAGCAATTTTGCTTCTACTACTGGAAGCAATTACAGGGAATTCAATATTGTGATGTCCCCTGGAAAGTTACTTAACTGGTAGCTTTTCCTGTCATTTTTACTTTTTCATGTATGGTGGAAACCCCTCTCAAAATAACATTATGGCTCCAGTAAACACAAATATTTTTTGTTACTTATGCCAATAAAGATTTTTTTTTTTTTTTTTTTTTAAATATATTGTGGGACTGTTAATTTTTTTTGGAAAGCAATTAATTTAAAAGTACTCGGATGCGCAAGTACTTCCCTGTGATTTTTTAATTTAGTTTATTGTTTCGTTTCGTCGAGTCAATATTTTATGTATTACGCTTTACACCTTTAAGGTTCTTTTTTCAAAAAACCCATATTGTGTTAATATTTTTTATTCTATTCTACCGTTCTGGAATGAACAAATATCATAGACTGTTAAATTAATAACTACTTTCTCATAAACCTACTTAATTCTGCTTCTAAGATATGTATTTATACATAATCAAAGCGTTTACTGTATACAGACTAAAAAAAAATAAAGTTTTTAAAAGTACGTATACTCGTATTAGAGCTTATAACGAAAAAGTTATTTATTTATAATGGTCTTACAGAACTTTGATCATAAAGGGTCAATGTTAATGACCTCTTATTTGCTTACCTAAATATTAAATATTTCTGCTCCATTTTCCTTTTGTATATAAATTTAAATAAGCTGTTTCTACCAAGAGTTTGTAGTTTTTACAAATTATGTTTAAAATTCTCAGAATGAAAAGTTATAAGTTAATTATCAAACTACTATAGTTCAGTTTAGTTTCACCGCCTTTAAATATAAATTTCCATTGTATATTCAAACAGCAATTTAAATATCTCCTACCGTGGTTTACCGATGTTAGATTATTAAGGCGTAATTGATATTATAATATTTATTGCTAAATTTAATTAGAATCCAATTAACACTTCTCTCGAATTATTGTGGTAACAATAATCTAAATTTTAACCTAGAAATAGAATATTGCTTAATTAAATACTTTGAAAACTTAATCAACTTTGTTCATATTTAATTAAATAATCTATGTTTAACAATTATTAATTTATTAGACTTTGGTAAACAATCTAACTATAATGCTGGTATTCAGTGTTTAATAAATTGATTTTGAAAATAGTTAAATAATTATAAATAGTTGTGCGTGATGTCTCACGTAAGAAGGGTTTCGTTAGTATTGTGAATATGAAATTATACATCGGCAAAGGTTTTGCCGATAAAAAAAAGTTGATTTATCGTTTAAACTTCATTAAAATGTTGATGTTTTTTGATAAAATCGCGTGGAAAATTAAAAAATTCTCACAAGCATTGTGTGAATTTGTTTGTAATATACTCTTAAACACCTTTCATTTGATATCCCACTCGTAATAAAAAAAAATCGAGGGACATGCTTTCTTCGCCATTTTGGATTTGAGTGGCTGATAATTTTGAGTTCGCTATATTTTTCCTGTTTGCGTGTCAAAATTATCTTTAATTGTTGCTGCAAAGTTTCATGATTTTATCTCTTTTAAATTCAGAAGTTTTTGGAACCGTATAGGCAGAGTGACAGACACAGGAACCAAACTGTGGGGTTTCTTTTTTGGTTTTACAAACGAAACCCTTAAAAATGGAATAATTGTCTAAAAACTAAATATGCTTGTACGACTCCAAGAATCTTTTCTTTCTCTAAAGGCCCCTATACACGGTCAAAATGTATGCGCAAACATTTTGAACGTGTATGGATGGGACTGTTTGACGTTTGCGCAAAGATGATTTTTGACGTCTATGGCCTTAATTTGCCTGACATCAAGCTTGCGCAAAATGTTTGATCGTGTATGGGGGCTGGGGGCCTTTAGACTGGCGCAGCCTCCAATATAATAGTTATATCATTTAAATTAATAGACCAGTTTGATTGGTCCCTTCCTCTAATCTTTGTTGTTGGTGGGTCGATTAAGGGTAACGATAAATAAATTCAAATACGGTGAATTTTAAATATGGCTCTATTTCTATTTCACCCCTCTCCTGGGCATATTTATGCCTAAAAACATCCAAAACACTTCATTACAAAAGGTACTTAAAAATCTAGATCCGTAAATTCAACAAATTAAAAATATCTCATAGTTAAAAGCAAGGTTCTTTCTTGGCTTATCTTAACCTTAACCTAGTCCCCTTACCTAGTCTTAAGATAAGGTAAGAAAGAACCTTGCTTTTAACTAGGTGATATTTTTAATTTGTTGAATTTACGGATCTAGATTTTTAAGAACCTTTTTTAATGAAGTGTTTTGGATGTTTTTAGGCATGAATATGCTCTGGAGGGGAGTGAAATATAGCCATATTTAAAATTCACCCACAAACAACGAATATAAATTAATTATTTTCAGTTGACTAATTATAAGTCAGTCATAGCTCACTGAGTTTTAATGATGTAGTGACCGAAAAAAGTGGGTATTTGCGAAATAAATTCGTGTATTTCCCGTATTAAGGGAGTAATCGTAAATTAACTATAAAACCCATCAACATTCAAGTCTGATTCTAAATATTTAAACATTATTCAATTTAACAGATTAGTGCTAACTGACTACTAACTAAGAAATTAAACAGTCGAACAAATTTTATGACAGCAATATATTTGTTTATCTCCAGTAGGGAGAAAAAGTTATGATTTTGTTTAGTTTAAAGCAGGTCTTTTCTTCCCTGAACTCAAAAATTAGGGAGAAAAAGTAAAAGTAGGGCGAAAAAGTAAACTAGGGCGATGGTAAGTACTGCCAACTTAATTATTTTATAAATAGTAGAGAATGAATGGCTAATGAAATGAATTTGTTGAAATCAGATTGGCGACACTGCTTTTTCGACCATCTTTATCATTGTTTATAAATTGCATCTAAATAACCTTCTATTTGAGTGTAATTCCAATTATTTGTTACTTATTTGTTTTTAATATTAAATCTCATATCTATGCTATTAAAAGTGCTAATGATTATTGGTATTTATTAAAATGATAAATAAAAACTTAGAAATGGACAAAAATATGTATTTTCTCCCATCTGGAGATATTGTATGTACATTGTGAGTAAAATGCCATTATTTCCCTCGCGATAATTAGCGTTATTCCCTCGGATGTGCCTCGGGAATCAAAAACTCTAATTCCCTCAGTTTCGCCTGCGGGGATTTAGGGACCATGGTTCCTTCGGCTTCGCCTCAAGAACCAACTTTTTTGCTCTGGGGATAATGGCTTACTTTACTCCGTAGGTGCATAAATTACTATTGATCCCATATCTAGGTGCGTTTATTGCAAGAGGGTATATTTTTTATTCTTTTTATTGTCTTATATTGTCTCGTGATTGTATAATGAACTAATTGTCTTCGAATTGTGACCCTGTTTAATTTTTTTTTTATTCTGTAGTTCATCTCCTTCTTCTATTCTTAATTGCGATCTTATTATGATAAGTCTATACAAAGACAGTTTAACAGTCAGTCTTAATCCGTATTATAGACTGAACGTACTTCTTTTAACAAATGTATTATTTGTATGAACCTTTGGTGTAGTTTTTTTTATTTTAAAAAGTCAAAAGATGCATAAATAAATATTTTATTATTTTAATTTGAACAGAAAGTGATTAATAAAGTTTTTTTAATTTTTATATTTCACCACTAGCTATTTAAATAGCTAAGATATAATATTCTGAGTTAATTGAAGTACATTTATTAATTCGTATTATTCACATGAAGAAGAGGAGAGCTGTATCTCTTATATTCTGTATTATTTCGTGTAAGTTATTTTTTTATAAAATTGTTCAGTTAAGTTATCATCTTATTGCCTCCGAGCTTACCGAAGGTAACGGAAGCATTGTGTTTACTTTTGAGAACGCAAAACTTTTATGTCTCCGATTTTAAAAATTCCAAGACAGAAATCCGTTTCAGACATCAGGGAACATTTTTGGTTCCGTGTCTGTCTGTCGGCCTGTGTGTCCGCGAATCATGAAACGTGCGACGATAACTTGAGTAAATGTCAACAGATTTTGATGAAATTTGGTAGTCATGTTCATTTTACCAATGCTCAGGACGAGTTCGTTGGACAACCTTATCCGTTCAAGCGTTCACGCGCAACGCACGCGTGAACATGAACTTGAAATTTAAAATTCGAAATTTTGGCCGGGGAAAAAAAGCAAACTTTATCTATTCAATGAGACAAAAATTGTTTTCGAACACAATTTTTTAGTAAACCAACGCGACATCCCTATGAAGTGTTAAAGATCGCTAAAAACTGTTAATAGTTTTTAAACAACAAACATTATAACAAAAAAGTAATATAACGTTAATGTTAATATAACAATAAAGTACATAATAGGATGCGAGGAAGCTATGTGCCACACTAATTGGCAGAATAAAAACTGTATTAATGGTCAGTGAAGTACCGACCTCGGTACGGTCAATCAGCGTTTTATATTTTTAGCGATTTTGGGTTAAATATGCACCTTTAGAATGCATATATTTTAATACATAAGCCGACTATGGTAATGGTATATTTTCTTAATCTGTTATTGATAAAGATAATTATCTCTATCTATTATAGATAGAGATCATATTCCCCATCTTTTATATAAAGAGATAATATGCCCCATTTATTATAGATAAAGCATAATACTCCTCATCTATATTATAGATAGAGATAATATTCCCTAATCTAATATAGATAGAGATAATATTCCCTAATCTATTATAGATAGAGATAATATTCCCCAGTCAGCTTATGGATTAAAAAACACGTATTCTAAAGGTGCATATAACTCAAAATCGCAAAAAAGTGATGATAACGTCTGACTCTAAGCCCTCGATTTATCTGAAATCATCTTATCTTATCATGATCTTTCATTTGTTTATTAGTTTTATATTTGTCTCTCAATCTTGTAACCTTAATTTGACCCACTTCCCGACTACCTAGAAAGCTGAAGGTCAATCAGCGTTTTATATTTTTAGCGATTTTGGATTAAATATGCACCTTTAGAATGCATATATTTTAATACATAAGCCGACTATGGTAATGGTATATTTTCTTAATCTATTATTGATAAAGATAAAAATCTATACCCCATCTATTATAGATAGAGATAATATTCCCCATCTTTTATATAAAGAGATAATATGCCCCATTTATTATAGATAGAGCATAATACTCCTCATCTATATTATAGATAGAGATAATATTCCCTAATCTAATATAGATAGAGATAATATTCCCTAATCTATTATAGATAGAGATAATATTCCCCAGTCAGCTTATGGATTAAAAAACACGTATTCTAAAGGTGCATATAACTCAAAATCGCAAAAAAGTGATGATAACGTCTGACTCTAAGCCCTCGATTTATCTGAAATCATCTTATCTTATCATGATCTTTCATTTGTTTATTAGTTTTATATTTGTCTCTCAATCTTGTAACCTTAATTTGACCCACTTCCCGACTACCTAGAAAGCTGAAGTGCAGATTATGTATTTCCCATTACAATTTACAATAAAATAATCAAGTTATTTCTTTTGCAAAATGTAAGTCATCTAAAATAAAATTTCTATAAATATTTGTCTCTAAATGCATGTCATTTAAAAAAATTTTGAATTTACTGGTTTTATATTCTCCCGTCGAGATCTCACGTTTAATGGAATTAATATTTCACAACATGCAATTCTGATAAGGGTAACTAGGATTAAAGAAGTCTGTCTGTATGGATTTATGAAAAGTGCAAAATAAATAGAAAAAATAATAAACTCACTTGGGTTGACATAAAATATTGTTGAAAACGTTGTTTTCTCTATTTTAATGATATATGTTTTTTTCTTTATATATTTTAATAATATTGTTTCGTTTTGCGTATTTTTATTTCAATTCGTATTTGGCGCCCTTGCCAAACTTTAGTTAAGTCTAAACTTAATCTTTCTTTATATTTTCTTTCCCCCCTTTTTTCTGTTGGCACACCTGCCTAAACCCCTCCTCTTCGCTGAGGANAGACCGACAGACAGACCGACAGACAGACACGGAACCAAAAATGTTCCCTGATGTCTGAAACGGATTTCTGTCTTGGAATTTTTGAAATCGGAGACCTAAAATTTTTTCGTTCTTCGAAACGATCACATAGCTTCCGTTACCTTCGGTAAGCTCGGAAGCAAAAAATAACTCGAGAGAGAATTCAATATGCAAGGTATAGAAAAAAAGCTTCGCCTCATTAATACGGTATTGTTTCGTTTAACTTGAAAAGTTAGCTGAAGGAAAAAACAGAGTTTCCTTTATCACATCCAAGTTGCGGGAAAAGTAAGCTACTATATAAGCCTTAAAGAATAAGGGCAAGGAGGCCCTTTAAACCAGCCGACAAGGGCTTTCAACGTTATTTTTTTGCAGCCAGTCTCAACCAATACAGTGAAGAAGGGATAGTTGAAAAAAAAAGAAAGAACAAGGAAGGACGTGGAGGCAATAAGCTCTAATTGAAGGGATTCTACTTTGAGCTTTAGCCCTTACTCTGGATAAATGTTTGCATGGAATTATCTGACCGGATACTAAAAAAAAACTTTAAAAAACAAATTTTAAGATACTATTAAAATTCAAGGAGATGCAACAAAATTAAAAAGCCCTAACAACTAAACAAAAAATTGTAAACTTTTTTTAACATTTATGTAAAAAATATAAAAAAGTTAAAACATAATAATGTCATTAAAACCCTTAATTTTCACTTAGTTTACAAATGGTTTTAGTTAAATTAAAACGTTAATTGCTTTTAAGTATCTTAACGCTTTACGCTTTCACTGTCAAGAAAGATACTTTTTTTAAGTGAAATTATATTCTATTTTTTATTTTTTTTCTCCATAATAGGCCTTAATTTAAATAATTATATTTTTAAGAGTTAAAATGTTTTCGAGACTGTTTTAACATATTTTTAATTTTTATAATTAACTTTCATTCATACTCATACTGTGAAGCAACTAATTAGGCTTGGTTATATTAAGCCGGGTATACACATAAGAAGTTGGCTCTTCAAGATTTCGGTTCCCAAAATGAACCAAGTGCGCCTTTGTGTGGAAGCGAACAAGCCAAATTCGTGACAAACTTGGTATTCCATCAGGTTGAAACTTAGTTTGCTGAGCCATGTTCGTATGTGTACTAAAGCGCTATTCGATACCATGCAGTGGTATCCTAAGGCGACTGACTGACAATATCTCATCACAATATCTAAAACCAGTGGACCTATGACCGTGACATGTTGTAGGTTCCTCTTAGCCCCTAGGTGCTCGCTAAGAAATAGTAACTAGCAAAATAATTGTATTGTTTCTTGTCAACAGTTTATAAACCTAATAAAATATTTTAAAAATAATTTACGTTAGTGCAGTACTGGAATCGAGGTAGTGTATATACATTGTTGTGTTGCGCTAACTTTCTCAGCCTCTTTCTCCTCTTCAGTCAAATATCGTATATCTGTCACAAATCTTCAGATCAGGAGATATATCAACTGAAAAGACTAAGCACAGGTAGGTACAGCATAGGTTTTTACAGCCGGATTTTTTAATCTAAGCGTATCGGGCCAACTTCAGGGATAATTATCCAAGGGATTTGCCCATAAGATTCTGTTGCAAGAGTAACTTTTAATGTTATCTTATGGCATTTTCTAAAAATATAAAGTTGTATCTCCAATCTTCTTAGAAACGCGCACATTACTATGCAAAGAGTAGATAGTTCAAAATATTAATAGATTATGGTGATTTATTGTGGTCACCTATACTGATTTGGGATCGCCGCAGCTGAGTTATCTTGATAAATTTATTTTAAAAACTATTTATTATTAGTATTTCGCAATTATATGTCATGGAATAGCATTTTTTTATGCATAAATCCTTTTATTAAATGTCAATTCTTCAGTTTTATCCTGGCAACATCATATCTATAATATAAGTGGCAATGTCCTGATTGACTGACTGACTGACATAGAATCAACGCACAGCAAAATCTGCTTAACCGAGAGACTTGAAATTTTCAGGATATACTCTGATCATATCATAGGCGTCCACTAAGAAAGGATTTTGCGAAATTTTCATTTTTGTACCCAGGGGTACGGG
>KZ651514.1:343435-354262 GCA_001010745.2 Gerris buenoi
TACTTATTATACTTATATAAAGTTGGAATAACGTAATATATGGCTAAATATATAGCAACACTTGTGTTTATATTTCTTTATTGACCTTTAAGATCGCCTTTATGAAATCTCCTGCTTGTTCTTATAGAACTAGCAGATTTTTTTTGCTTGTAGATTTATTGTAATACTTATTTTTCAAATTGTTGTCTGTATCAAAAAAGTACAATTTTCTAAAATCACACTATAGGAAATAAGAAAAATTTCAACTATTATACACATTTATTTTTAACTTAAAAATGTCGATAATTAAATTTAACCCCCACCCCTCCCCTGCAATTTAAAAAAAAATCGTATTATATAATAAATGAGGGATCCACTTATAGGTCTGGTTATAGGAGCCTGTATCTTATTTTGTACGTAGTTAGACAGGATGGGAAACTTAACCTCAGAGCCGGACTACTGGATGTGCCGGACTATTGGAGTGTCGGACTACAGACAACTGTATTTAGTTCCCATAATGATTCCAGATATTTTTTTCGCCTAAATCCATGGAGCTGTTGGAATAAACAATATATGGAAAATATGTTTATGTAATGTTTTTATTTGTTGTCATTACATATTTAAAATTTACTGACACGTAGTTTAATTAATTTTTTTATTTATATATTAATTAATCATTTTTTTTGTTTCAGGTAAGTTAGCTGTTTATTTGTGTATCTCGGGATCTTTGGGTAAAGTAAATATTTTCTTTATTATTAACACTTAAACATGGTTGTTTCAAATATATTTTGTGAAAAGTAATCTTACTGATTAAAATTTGAAGATTAAACTTTAACCATTTCATTGACGAACCAAAAATTTATAAATGTTTATTTAAGTTAACTTTAAACAACTTTAATTTGGATCAAAAATAATAATACAAACTTTTAGTTTTTGCTAAAACCTCATCTTTTTATGAAATTATTTCATTACAAAGTATTTATTTAATTAATTTAATTTATACTTAGACCTCAACTTCTAAATCTATTTTCTATTATATTTTGCGAACATAATAATCAAAGTCATTTATCCTGTGGTGAAAACAAGCTGCTTATTACCACTTAATTTATTAAAAGTATATAAGTTAGTATAAAAATAATGAAAAGTAGCAATATATAACGAGGATTAGTTATACATAATTATAAATAATTAAATCAGAAAGAAAAGGTGATAGGCATCCGAATTACTCGGTGTGAGAATGATTTTTAGACATGCAATCTGTTTTTCTATTTTCTACGTTTTTATTTCTTTTTACCTTTTCTAGTTAGCTTTGCGTGTTCACCAAGGAGCTATTTTTTGGTAAAATACAATCCTATTATTTAATCAGAGATCACACTTCTTTAAAATCTAATTTTATAACTTTTGAAATTCTTTTTTCGTACCTATTAAATATATTCTAATTCTGAAGGGTAGTCGATAAACTTTGTTGTAACCCTCAGATTATATTTAGATAATTATTTAAAGTATCTGAGTGTTATAACTTATAACGAAGCGTCTCGACAAAAATGATAATTTTTGCTTCTACAACTTATGAATGATTTATGTCCGCGGCTCTCAATCAGGGCACCTGATCTTCATTTTTGAATGAAGTTTCTTCTTCATTCTTAAAAAGTTTCTACTTTTATTTAACAACTTTTTTTATTAACTATAATTTTTATAGTATTTGTTTTTTTGCTCCTAGCTTACCGAGCTTACTTATGCAACGGAAGGTATATGATCGTTCGGAAGAACGAACATTTGTTATGGTCCTGATTTCAAAAATTCTCTGCTTTATATATTCGCTTCGGCTCTGTTTTATATTCGCTTCGTTCGTCGAAAAGCGGCCGCTACCTTGAACCTTTTGACATTTTACAATTTGACACATTTGTTGCTTTACAAATCTTTTTTAATGTAGATAGATATTTCTTTGTCCCAAAGGACATAGGACAAAACATCCCTCGTTTTAATTGTTATTTAGATAATAGGAATTTAATAATAATTATACCCATTTATATTATAAAATATACTGCCAATTGGTGTGGCACATAGCTTCCTCGCATTCTACCCACGTACTTTTATTGATTTCTTAATTTTATTGTCTAATTGCGGTTTAATAGTTTCCCCCGTTTTTTCCATCTGTCAAAATTGTTTTGATTTTTTACTCGAGTTAAAGTATCAATTTAGCAAAAGTTAAAGAGCGCAGACGGTCCAAATTAAACTGGGGCTATTTGCGGGCTACTTTCCATAAACTATAAAAGTTTCATTCAAATCTGATTAGTACTTTTGAAGCTATAGTTGTAAATAAATGTATGTTTGTGCGCGTGTGGAAGATAATCAAATAAGCGCAGATGGTTGAAACCTATATGGGACCAACAATAGGCTAATTATGACCTACCACCCAAATTTCATTAAAATTGGACGTGTAGTTTTTAAGATACGTGGTTCGCAAAAAAAATTGAAGGACAGACCGACCGACAGACAGACCGACAGAGAGACAAGGAACCAAAATTGATCCCTATTGGAATTTTTTAAATCAGAGACCTAACAATTTTTCGTTCGAAGAAAAAAACGTCGAAGAAAAAAATATATAAGGGAGTAAACTCTAGAAATACCATAAAATTAACATACAATAATTTCTAATAATATATAAACAATAATAATACTCGTACCTTATTATTATGATTTTTACACTGATTGAAATATATAGAAAGAGAGTTATTCATTAATAAGATGGAATGTAAGGATATATTTATTAGATTGAGTGGTGAAGTGAATGAAACAGGCCTGTGAGTAGATTATCTGATGCCTTGTTGGCAAGCACTCAGTCACATTACTAATTATTACCGTATATCCGTGCCAAAAAATACATTCGGTGTCTTTAAACTCTCAACCTTACTCAATTTTATATATCCAATATATAAACATTGAGTCTACTTGGTTTTATTTATGAAGCATAATTATAATATTTATTTATATACAATAAATTTTATGTAATTGTTTTAATTGTAATGTTTATATTTATTTATTAGTTTTAGAAACAAAAGTAATTATTTTTAGCTTTAAAACAGTAATTAATATTAAGGAGGGCTGTATTATTTCTAGATAACAAATTATTTTTATGTTTTTAGAGAGTACCTGTGCTTGTACCAACACACCTTTGGTCGATTTATTTTATTATAGTATTAAAAATTGTGGGACACGTGTGGTTTCTGTGTCGTTAAGACAAAGATGCACTGCAAAAATACTTGCCAGCTTATTAACAATAGTCGCCAATTTAGACAAATTAATCATTAGACAACACACAAACTTTTCAAATCCCAGTTCTCTGAAGCCAAAGCTCGTTAAATAATTGTTATTAAAATCATTGTAATTAAAATAAGTAAATTGGAATAAGGAATCGTGTTAAGTAGTTTGAAATTATTCTTAACTCTTTAGCTAAAAAAAATAGGAGAAAAAAGAGCAAATACTGTGCTCCTTAATATTATGATCAAGCACTTCCCGCGATTAGTTGTTTTGAATAGGGAGTTTAAAGACAAAGAGCTTTCTACCATTACCGAACACTCGTGAAAAGGAATTCGTATTAAGTGCAAGTCCTACACTGAGAAGAATTTTTATAAGACAAAATGGGCTTAGCACGAACTAAGCCCAATGTGTCTTTATAAAAGTGCAATTACACTGAGGCACCACTGACCGACAAGAGGCTTGCTACATGTTCCCTAGTCCTAGTGTTGTCTGTTTCTGGGTGTGCCACAAATTTTAATAATGTCGCATGAGGCATTTGTCTCCCCTCGTAGTATGCGCTTTGACAGCTATCTTTGTGGCATGCTTCTTAAACAATTCTAGCTGGGCAACTTCAGAACTTAGGAACAGTCGCGGCGGCTGCACAATGGTGACTTTTTTGCATAAAAAAAATGAAGCAAGTCTCGGTGATGGAGGAGAGAATTGTATGTTGGTGGTGAAGAATCTCAGAATTTTTTATGAGCAATTAGTTGCTGTCGACGAAGCTCTATTTCAAAATGTTACACGAACGACGAGTGAAGATTTTGACAATGTTGATCTTGGCTGATCGACGTTTTGTAAAAAATTTCTAATAGACTGCCAATTGGTGGGGCACATGGCACATAGCTTCCTCGCATCCTATCCACGTACATTATTGATTTTATTGCTTTTTTTTTTTTTTAATCTGTGAATTTTTTTTTTTTTTGATTTTTCACACGCATTAAAGCATCAATTTAGCAAAGTTTTAAGAGCGTAGATGGTTCAAATTAATCTGGGGCTATCGGTAGGTTACTTTCGATAAACTATAAAAGTTTCATTCAATTCAGATAAGTACTTTTGAAGCTATAGATGTAAATAAATGTGTGTTTGTGCACAAGAGAAAAAAACAGGCGCAGAAGGTTGAAACTTATGTATAAGACCAGCAATGGGCTAATTATGACCTACCACGCAAATTTCATTAAAATTGAACATATGTTGGGTCGCAAAAATTGAACGACAGACCGACAGACAGACACGGAACTAAAAATAATCCCTGATGTCTGAAACGGATTTCTGTCTTGGAATTTTTGAAATCGAAGACCTAAAATTTTTTCGTTCTTCAGCATGATCACATAGCTGCTGTTACCTTCGGTAAGCTTGGAAGCAAACATTCAATAGCAAACCGTTTCCCTTTTTTGCCAGAAGATGAACCATTCTTCTTTAACTGTAGTTTCTTTCGCTTACGATGGAAAACCGAACGCAAATTCATAATTTTCTTCTTCATATCATTCGCAGTACAATCTTATTTACTGCTAACCGCTTAAACTTAGCATTTTTAGGGTTTCGTTGGTAAAACCAAAAAAAGAAACCCTTATAGTTTCGTTCCTGACTGTCAATCTGAATGGACCAAATTTCATTAAAATCAAAGGAGTAGTTTTTGAGATATATTGTAAGTTTACCGACAGACATGGAATTAAAAATATTCCCTGTTGTATGAAACAGATTTCTGTCTTGGAGTTTCTGAAACCAGAAACGAATAATATTTGTTCTTCAGAACGATCACATAGCTTCTGTTACCTTTGATAAGCTAGGAAGCAAATGATTATTAATGATGATTATTATTTTAAATAATAAAATAGATTATGATAAAATATTACTTACATTAATACGAGATACATACTTACATTAATAAGCTTTAGAGTGATTTTTTTTTTTTTTAATTATCGATAAAATTAGTAATGACTTTACTAATTAAACAGGTTGCTTCTAAAATTTAAAGCTTCGTTGCTAATTTTAACTAGTCACTCATTACAGATAAAGCTTTATTTATACTATGGAATTAATTATAACTTACCTTCCCTCGTTTCCCAATGCCTTCACTTGGTTAAACAAAAAAATTGTGCTCTCAAAAAAGTGAAGTTTTGGTGGGTGAAAAAAAAAGAAGAAAAAAAAAAAAGATTTAGGATTAAAAATGTAGTGATTAATTGTTTAATAAGTTGAGGAACAGTTGTGGAGCATGTTTTCACAGGAATTGAGGGGGGGGGGGTGGAAGGGAATTTAAGGGGTTTTGGGCTAGAACCAAGGGCTGCAGTGAATAAGTTTAGACTGAAAGAGAAGGGTTTTGTATGCTTTGCTGTAGGTTTAGCTGGCCCTTTAACTTGCATTAAACATTCCACTGCTCTAGTACAAGTAACCTTCAACCTAATCCTCAGCCAAAATCCCCAACCTAATCCTCAACCGCTAGCCAAAATCCCCTTTTTTCAACAGCCAACCCTTTATAGATGAAAACTTGAAATTTTAACCTACTTTGTACTTTATTATACTTTGTAATTTTCTTGAACAAACATATTTTATAATGTACATTATAAAATCTTGCAAAAATACTTGCCAGCTTATTAACATTAGTCGCCATTTTAGACAAATTAATCATTAGACAACACACAAACTTTTCAAATCCCAGTTCTCTGAAGCCAAAGCTCGTTAAATAATTGTTATTAAAATCATTGTAATTAAAATAAGTAAATTGGAATAAGGAATCGTGTTAAGTAGTTTGAAATTATTCTTAACTCTTTAGCTAAAAAAAATAGGAGAAAAAAGAGCAAATACTGTGCTCCTTAATATTATGATCAAGCACTTCCCGCGATTAGTTGTTTTGAATAGGGAGTTTAAAGACAAAGAGCTTTCTACCATTACCGAACACTCGTGAAAAGGAATTCGTATTAAGTGCAAGTCCTACACTGAGAAGAATTTTTATAAGACAAAATGGGCTTAGCACGAACTAAGCCCAATGTGTCTTTATAAAAGTGCAATTACACTGAGGCACCACTGACCGACAAGAGGCTTGCTACATGTTCCCTAGTCCTAGTGTTGTCTGTTTCTGGGTGTGCCACAAATTTTAATAATGTCGCATGAGGCATTTGTCTCCCCTCGTAGTATGCGCTTTGACAGCTATCTTTGTGGCATGCTTCTTAAACAATTCTAGCTGGGCAACTTCAGAACTTAGGAACAGTCGCGGCGGCTGCACAATGGTGACTTTTTTGCATAAAAAAAATGAAGCAAGTCTCGGTGATGGAGGAGAGAATTGTATGTTGGTGGTGAAGAATCTCAGAATTTTTTATGAGCAATTAGTTGCTGTCTTTCGAAGCTCTATTTCAAAATGTTACACGAACGACGAGTGAAGATTTTGACAATGTTGATCTTGGCTGATCGACGTTTTGTAAAAAATTTCTAATAGACTGCCAATTGGTGGGGCACATGGCACATAGCTTCCTCGCATCCTATCCACGTACATTATTGATTTTATTGCTTTTACAAACCATTATTGTCTAATTGGTTTAATGATTTCCTCCGTTTTTATTTTATTATTATTTTTTTAATCTGTGAAATTTTTTTTTTGATTTTTCACACTTATTAAAGCATCAATTTAGCAAAATTTATAGAGCGTATANCGAGCTTACATACAGGAAGTTTATTATTTTTTTATGTATTTATTATTCAAATCTAACAATCGTAGATAAAGTACGGTACGCAACTCGTGCGAAAACAGCATTTTGCATTGCTCGTGTGGTTTTACTACCCTCGCTATCGCTCGGGTGCAAACTCCACACTCGCATGCAAAATGCTACTTTCCACACTCGGCGCGTAATGTACTATTACTCTATTACTATAATTTATCTTTGTATATGAGAAAGTAATATCTATAAATTGGCTTACTACTATTTAGTCGGACGAAGAGAAAAATAAATTTATAAAAGCCTTTCTACTTAAATTGAAAGCTTTTCTTCAACACAAAGTTCGTATTTTTATTAATGTTAATTTTTATTACGTTATATAATTTTCGTTTAAAACTAATACATAATAATATTATACAATATCTCTCGATATTCGTCATTTCTTTTGGTAAAAGACGTCGGTTTTTATTCTGAACTGTGTGATTGATTACTTAAAACTTTTCCATGAACGAGTCCCGTGGTATTTTAATATAGAGATGTCAAAAATAACATGTTATTAGAGAATAACAGTTTGTCTCTGAAAAATACCTGTTATTAAGTAACAGTTACTTTTATAAACAGCTCAGATAACAGAACGCAGATTATCTGATAGTTTATAACAGAACGGAATCAATAACATCTGAAGTAGCAAGTTGCAATGAACTGTTAAATGTTATATTATAACCATAACACTTCACTAATATTACTGTTATTGTTATGGTTCCGTTAAGGTTATTTTGATTCTGTTCTTATCTCTGATTTCGTTTTCTGTCCTATTTCTGTTATTTCCGTTTAAAATTTAAGTTTAAATAATTTCATGATATAATTCGTATCTAAACATTGATTTGAAAAAATTGAGATAATTAGAATTATTTAATTTGATTTTCATATAAGAAAATCAAATACAATAATAAGAGATCAACCAAAGAAAATTGACAATAGAATTATTTCAGAGGGAGATGTAAAGTCACCGTCGGAACTTGTTTATATTTAAATTGTTCTACAATTTATACTTCAAAGTAAAACTTTTTTTATTTCATTCTTTTGTTTCTATGAAGTTTTATTAATATTTATTCATATTGATGAAAAAGAATCAATGACATTAAAAGGATCTACCAATTTTCTTTGGTGTTTTTGGAAACTTGATATTTACTATTTTTAATTATTTTTTTCGTTTGATATGTATATTGTTTTGTTTTTTTTTTTTTTTTTTTAGAAATTTCCATATTGTTTGTTTCCTTTACATATTTATAAGTTTTGGTTCTTTTGTACTTCTGCAAAAGGGCTAGTTTCCACTCATTCCTTTGTGTCCGACCCTCTTGTCATTTAATATTCCTTTGCTAGGAAAAGAATAACGAATCCAATTTTCCAATGCCGTGTTGTACGTTAATTATGTAGATTATCATGTAAATAAAAAAAAATATAAAAAAATCTTGTTTTATTCTATTCTTATTTAACCTTTTACCTGCCAATGTTCCCAAAAGGGAACATATTTTTATTATTTTTTTTTAACTATTAGTTCAATAAAAACAATAATTATCATATTATTTCTTATGCATATAAGGGTAAAACTTTTTAAAAAAAAATACTCCCTAAAATTCTGATGACTCAGCGATATTGTTTTGAGTCGACATATATAGTCGAATTTTGGACTTAGTAGTTGTCTTAACATTTTTTTATTTATTTTTTTTATTTAGAACTTTATTCATGCTACTGTATTTTTTTTCTGATAGTGTAGACTTGGATTAAGTTAATATGTATTAATTCATTTAAATAAAAATCATTTTAGGGAACTTAGGGGAAGTTAAAAAAGAGTGTTCCCAAATGGGAACATTGGCATGTAAAGGGGTGTCAAGATTAATTATTCTGCCTATTCATCTACCTTAGCTAATCATATTCTAATCTAATAAATATATCAGACTTGTTGGTTTGTGACGGTTTCAAACTGAAACAGCATTAGATAACTACACAAGAGTTTTCTTTAACTAGAGTAGGGTGTTGAAACCAAAGTAGGTGATAATGATTTGAACACCCTTTATTGCCTACCAAATCAAAAATACCTAATCTATACACAAATATTTTATGTTACTTAAGCCACTAAATAACTTGTTAAAAAAAAACTTTANTATTGTACAAATAAATTGTATATCGGATGGACATGTTTAATTCAGTGTATAATCAGAACCCGCCAATGTTCCCATTTGGGAACATATTAAATTTATATGAAGAATTTATTATTTTTTAAATTTTATTGTCTTAATCTGTTCATTTAAAAATCAGAAGGACATATCTAAACCCAAAAGTAAAAAAAAATAATGGGAACTGAATTCGGCCAGTAAAAGGTTAATATGTATTTTGGGGTTCATTTTCCATATATTGTGCTTTTAAGGCTGCGGAGCCTTTTTTCGTTTACAATAGATTCCTATGTCAGGCCTGACTACTTAATAAAACCACGATACTCTTTTTACTTTCTTATGTAAATAGAAAGTAAAAAAGATAGGTTTATATGTTTTGAGGTCCCCTGAGTCCAAAAAAGTGGTTTATAAAAAATGTCTGTCTGTGCTGACGCCTGGAGCCTAAGCTACTGGACCGATTTTTACGAAATTTGGCATACATGTTCAGAAAAAACGAGAAATTAATTTTAGCTCTAAATTGGGGGCGCTGCCCCAAAATACACTAAACAAAATCTCGAAAACGGATCCGACGATTTTGATTAAAAAATTCTAAAATTTAGACAATTTAAATACGAATTTAACAGTATAAGCTGTTTTCCCGGGAAAATAATTTCCACGATATTGATGAAAATAAATCGGATACCCCGAGGCGAAGAAAAAATTAAGATATAAATTTTAGCTCCAAATTTGAGGGCGCTACTAAAAATATTTCTCGAAAACGGTTCCGACTATTTTGATAAAAAAACATTTTAAAATGTAGTTATTTAAATACGAATCTAACGGCATAAGCCGTTTTCCCGGAAGAAATCTAGTTCCTGAAAAAATAGCTTTAAACGCGGACGGAGAGACGTCTGATGATACATTTCGATGAAATTTTCAATAATAAGTAAATGAACCGACGAAAACTAATGAATGGAAAAACTGGGCAAATTAATTATGAATTCGTATATGAGAAAGTTTGTCTGAGTTGAGTTGTCTCGGACCGATTTTTTATTTTCTTATATAAAGAAGAAATATTAGACTAAAGAAATACATTTACTTAATATATTATTTTAAGTTGTGCATTTATATAATAGAAACGTTATTATTCTCTTTATCTTTACCAATGAAATGCTTAAGGAAATTTTGAGGGCAAGCGTGTTGCGAAAACACCGATATCTCAGAACTTTAACATAATTAGTGGATTCAAATCTGCTAGATAAAACTTTTTAACACACATGTAGGTACAAATTTTTATTACAATTTTCTATTTGAACTTACCTTTTAAAAGTTTATAAATTTTTGAGAAAGAACCAAGAACCATTAATCTTGATTAGTATTGAATGTTATAGTGATTGTTTTCCGGTAAACAGTGATTAATTACCTTTTATTTTAACTTTGATTGACACAGGGTGATTAGACTTGACACCCATGTCCTTGGGATTATATGAAACTATACTCTTTGCATATTAAAACATTAAAATAAAAAAAAACAAAAAAAACTAACAAATAGTTTTCCAAATTTTTAAAATACATAAACTTTTTTTTATTTCCAAGCTGCACTTTATAGAGGCATATTCCCATTAGCATTAGAGTGTCAATACGACATTCCAAATATAAATAATATTTTTTCCTACAAAGGTAATTTTTAAAATGGCGCCCTCCACTTAGCTTCTCATTTAATATCATTAATTTTTTTTTTTTTTTTT
>KZ651514.1:356359-369476 GCA_001010745.2 Gerris buenoi
AAATTCTTAAAGAATGTAGTAATTGTTGTTATGCACAATTTTGTCATATTTTCATTTAGGATGTTTTTAAAATAGATCTTTGTCCAGTTTTCATCCAAAAAATTAAGAGATTTATTAGTGGTATGACATGGTCCAGTTATAAAAGTAAGGTTTGTAATATAATTCCCTCAACACATTTCAGTTTTGTATACTTATTTTTTTACAACGTTCTGATACTTTTAAAATATACATTTAGAATCTACTTCTTTATTGATATTTAGATTAGGTCTTAATTTTTTTATACAACCCGGGCTGCGCCGGGTACTTCAGCTAGTTTGTCTATAACTAGGTAGTGTCACCTCAAAAGAAGCCTGAAATTAATTGAAGCAAGCGACACAGCTGTGTACAGACCGATTTTGCGAAACTTGGGCGTTATTCGTTGGTTAACTGAGCTTTGATGTAGCGTGTCTTGTTGTTCGAGAGAGTATGCAATGAAAAAGTATCCATAAATACCTTTTTTTTATAAATAATTTTTATCAATATACAGAAAACACTTATATCTGTATTATATTTGTCAGTTTTTCCATTTCTATATGGTATGCCCCATATACGCTACGTTAAACCACATAATAGGTCTGTATAAAGATTAAGTATTTTGAGTGCGCAAGAAATTGATTATGATAAATATACACTTTTGTGATCCCGTCAGTCCAACAAAAGAGGAATGTGTCCCAGCCAAACTTCGCTATGGTTTGTCGTAGGTCGCAGCGCCAGCGGTGAGAAACCTGGACTTCAAAACCGATAAAATTGACTATAGGTACATAAAAAATCACACTCCAGGAAGATATCATGAAATGAACTTTACAAAAATCTTGCTTACAGTTATTTTTTAATAAAGGTTTCGATTAATTAAAACATTTTTAAATTCTAGTATATTTTAATACCAAACTAACTTATCCCGTTGATTTCTCATTTTATTATATTTACATTCATAGATGTACTTATATGTTAAGTAGGTAGAAACTGTAATGTACTATGTAAGAGATTTTGACATAATGTGTAGTTTCATGTACTATGGAACATTGTAGATGATTTGATTGTCACTTCGAAGTGGTACTGAGTTGGTGGTAGCAGGTTCCAAGAGTAGAATTCATAGCCAGTTCTAATTAACCCATGTTCCATGCTTTAGTTAATGGTCGCTCTCAGTGGGGCTTGCTCGTTTGCATTTGTAATGCACAACGTATAATCAAGTCAATTAAGACAACTCGCCCGGTGTAGAAGAGTTTTCGTTTTAAGATAATGTCGGTTAATGTCAACCAGCTTGACAGCTAGTTGGCTTTGTTTAACTTGATTTTGAGCTTGATTCCTATTTTCGATCCTTGTAATAAATATGAAAATTAACTAATTACGAAAAAAAATTAAATAGTTTTTTTTTAACAAATTAGGTTAAAATGTCTCGGTTAGAACACAAATTGTAGGCTTGGTAGTATTTTCCTTCCGTTCCCTGCTATTTGTACTTGACGAGTGTTTCTAATTTACTGAAAAGTCTGAGCGGTGAGTGAAAATTAAAGTCTAGGCTGAGCGGTGAACGGTAAAATGTTTCGCCCTGACACTCGAGCTTGTCATAGCTCAGCCATTCTCTCTATACTGCTATTGTAGTCACTGTAAACATGCTCACTAGTCACTGCCCCTATCGTACCCGTGGCCTAAGTGCTCAATTTCAGCTTGATTGGATGACTGGTGGAAAATGGGTAGACCCCACCACTCACTGCCCTTATCGCACCCGTGGCCTAAGTGCCCAATTTCAGATTGATTGGATGACTGGTGGAAAATGGGTAGACCCCACCACTCACTGCCCTTATCGCACCCGTGGCCTAAGTGCCCAATTTCAGCTTGATTGGATGACTGGTGGAAGTTGGGTAGACCCCACCACTCACTGCCCTTATCGCACCCGTGGCCTAAGTGCCTAATTTCAGCTTGATTGGATTACTGGTGGAAGATAGGTAGACCTCTAAAGATTTTGAGTACTAATACTTTGTACTAATACTAATACTTATTTACTTTGTTAAATTTTACATATGTATAAATGCATATATTGGGCATCTTCATGCATTTATCGAGGTTTTATTTTGCATATATTGCCGAGCCCTAGTAATAAGATAAAAGGAAGTTATGTGCCACACTAATTACTAGACTATTTTAATCTATAGCGTATTCACATTAAGAAGTTTGATTTGTATAAGAGCCTCCTTTCCTTTAGTTAATATTTAAGGTTTAGTGGTTTTGTTACCCTCCCTCTGAAACAATATCGTCGCAATGTGCGTGTTGCATTAAGATAATTTGAATCTTGCACGTGGTCAGTTTGGGAAGCAAACTTAACTATTGTTTAAAATCAATTTATTTGTTTTTAGCTAATTAGAATGAGTAAGTTTGAGCAGAGGGTGATGCAGTGCTGAGTAATGGAGTAGCCCAGGTGTCGCCTTGATAAATTGAAACAGGCATTAGTCTCCCATAATCCTGTGAAAAATTATTCACACCATTAGTACCAAATGCCATTAATCTGATTTGATCAATTGCTACCGCTTTCATTCATTCTTTTTTTTTTCATTATAATGCTTTCTTTAATTAACTTGTATATAATTGGTCAATAATTAAATGTGGCCTTAAATTTGTATCTCGAAAAATAAATAGGTAAGTTTCAAGTGTTCGCTTTCTATTCGGATAAATAATATAGTCCAAGGAGTATCGTGCAAAAAAGTGTCTAACTAACATCAAGGTAGAATTTTGTATAAAAGTTAATCTCTTGGTGCCTTTTTTGGTTAATCTTTAAGTTCGTCTGCGGGACATAGCTTGGCGTTAGGCATTTATTAAAAACCAACTTGTGGGGAGAGGCTATTTCTCGTCCATTTTGGTGGACATTATAATGATTTTCATGATCCTTCATACAAAATTAGTTAGTAGACAAAGCAACAACAAGCTGGTGTAGCGACAAGCTAATGTGTAACGACAAGCCCGTGTTAATTTATCGCTTGATAGGTTGTTCATTTTACGGTTACTATCACATGGCAAACTACCATTAACTTGATATTTTGTCTTCTAACTAATTTTTTGACTCAGAATTATTAAATCTTTCTCCACCAAAATGGGCAGGGCATGACCGTTTTCCACCGTTCTTTTTTTTTCAAATGCCTATTGCTAAGCTTTGTCCTGCAGAAGAACTTAGCCAACCATATATTTGTACAAGGCTCCAAAAGATTAACTTATACACAAAATTCTGGCTTTATGTTAGTCAGACACTTAATTAAATTCTGTCTTCTTGTCTAATAATATTGAGTCCTTCAATTAGACGTGGAGGGTTACTAGACATTGATATAGTGATAGTGGTATGAATATAAGCATTTCGCGAAAATAAGATTAGTTTTTTAGTAAATTGTCGAGGAATTTGGATTGATCCTGAAGGAAATAAAGACATTAGATTAGTTATTATTTACACGCTACTGCGCTAGTGTGAATTGGACACTTCTATGTACACATTTGAATTCAAATGACTGCAACTCAGTGCAATTTTAGTCTAAAGTTATAACTATGGCAACTTATTTTTGCTATTTTTTACAAACTTCTTTCGTTGAATATATATATTTTTTATTTACTTTTTATTTTAATAATGTTATGTAATGGAATAGTGTAAAAGTCTTTGTTTCACCACATATCCACCTTACTCGCAAATGTTACTATCATTATTATTATTAAATTTAAACCCTAATATTGTTGGTTCTTGTAATACGAACCTTTAAAACTACATTTACCTCATTCGAGCTTTTTTCTGTTGTAAGCTCAATGTGGCTTTAGACTGCATTAGATGAGTTCAAGGCGATCTCCTATTTCTTTAAGAGCCGTAAGCTAGCGAAGTCACTTGGCCTTGGTGTTGATACTTGCACACTACATTAACTTTATCGCTATGCACATTGAATTACCTGTTTTCAGCCAGCCGCTTTATACCTTCATTACTACAATGATTACAGTGCCAAATGGAAATTTAGACAATATAAAGAGAAAGGTTGCAATGATGTCAATCTTAAAAGAATCAATCAAAATATTTTATCTGCCAATATTATCGAGTCTCAAAAATGAGTTTTGAAACTAACTTTAGTCTAAGTTACGCTTTTATCTCTGGTTCTACAGAATAATTGATTTTCCTCTGATAACTTTTATTATAATTATATTTTACGTCTATACACAACGTCTTTATAGAAATATATTTTATATGTGTGTTCCGATCACGCACCTCGAAATTATTTTTTATTGTTTTTACCCTGTCCATTAATTAATTGTTACTTTAACTTGTTAATTGATACCATCCATATCTGATGCCTAGAAGCTTAAATTTAAACTCAAAAATTATTTATCACTACACCCTACATGCTCTCAATTCGTGGACACACTGTAGGTAGATCCATTTATTACCAAATTAAATATAAATAAACACTAATTTAAATCAAATTATAATTATTATTACTAACGGGAGACGGACAGAGAAAAATAGACTCCTGCGCCGAGACTCGAACCACGGGCCTTTACATACTTTTCTCTGATTTTAAAATCTGACATTTAAATTAAAATTTAAACTTTACGTAGTATGAATTCTACCAAAAACTTAAAAATAAATTCTAATTGATTGTACAAGGTACAGGTACTAATCGGGTACTTTATAATTATAAGCGAGATTTCTCGGTCTAGTTCTACTGTCGTAAATTTCGACTCCTAGACTTGTGGAAAATTGAAAACTTAATTCGGGACTAGGTATCGTTACTGACTGAAGAAATTATTCTTCAGTGTAGCTCAGTTGGTAGAACGCTATACTGGAAATATAGAGGCCCCTGGTTCGAGTCCCGGCGTTGGAGTTTATTTTTCTCTGTCAGTCTCCCGTTGATAATAATAATTATAATTTGATTTAAATTAAAATTTAAACTTTCCGTTGTACGAATACTACCAAGAGCTTAAAAACAAATTAAATTACTCACTGTATATTAATTTTGTTCTTAAGATTGAACAACGATTATTAAAAGAGTATTGGGTTATTGGGGATGAGTATTGAGCATTGGGTATAATTTTTGCATGGAGTATTGGGTTATATTTTAGTTACAAGGTTAAACCTTACTAGTTATTTGACTAGCTATAGGTTATTGTATCGATTCGTTCTCGGGTCTCTAGCAGTGAACTAATAAAAGCTTTTCGAAATTGTCTTGAAACTTACAATACACCCTGTCTATGACCTTAGTCATCCTCTATTGTCAGGCCTACCTTGTGTATAAAGCTATTTTATAAATTATACATCTTACTATTGTAGTCTTTGTTAAACGTCTATTATAAGCTTCTTTTATCAGTTTAATATCTTATATTATTTACCCATACTTCTTATAATAATTAAGCATATTTTGTAACGCTGAGAGGATGTATTTACACAAGGGAAAGTATTAAAGAGTAACATTAAGCATCTATAATTTGATGGTGCTAATAACAATATCTTACAATTTTCTTGTCAGTTCCAGGCCTAAATGTTAACATGTTTTATGCGGTTAAACTTGATCTTGTTGTTTCTAATTACGAGGGAAAAGTTTTATTAAACTTTAATACGATATTCCCTAATTATAATGTAGTTGAGAAACTCAACGATATTCCCTAATTTAGACGTGGAGGGTGAGAAACTCAACGATATTCCCTAATTATGTAGTTAAGAAACTCAAAGGAAAAGCTGCTATGGTAAATTATTCATTTCATGTCTTTACATTATACCTAAATTTTATTTTCTACATTTTAAAAAAAAAAAAAAAAAAAAAAAAAAAAAAAATCAAGAATAAACAACAATGATTTTTACTCCCTAACTGACATTGCACCTCTATAGAAGAGGTGCATATCTCCAATTCGTCTACCCGTTTTTTTTTATAAGACAAATCCCTAGAAACCGCCTTTGAGTACAAATCACGGATCGAGTCTGCTTGTGAGAACTAGGCTTTAGTGGCGAAGAACAGAATTTATTTTCTAAGTTTCATTAAATGAAACCTACATACTCTTTTGTTTTAAGTTTCGCTATTTGAATAGTGGTTTATTCTTAAACACATTGTCTTAAAATACAACATTCTTCGAGCTTTTCGAGACTTGTGGGAGCATTAACTTTTGGTTTGGGTGTTAAGGCATGACAAAGTTTCAGACTGAATTATTCCTAGAGTAAGAGAACCTTTGGGGACTTCTTAATGCTTCCTATGGGAACAGCTTTGGACCCGAGCACCAGTTAACCATGTAGAATAACTCTTGGCTTCGGTCATGACCTCTTGTACCATCACCTATCTGATTTGAACCAGTTTGCTGCAAAGTTATTTTTCTTATCAAGTTTTATAACATAGTGTTTACTAGTGAATGTGCCATATAAAACAAATTTTGGATATCGCTCTATTGTCAAACTTAAAATCTTAAAAGCTACTAATTAGATTTTGATGCTAGGCCAAAATTTCATAATAATTTCAACCAATGCGCTTATTCCTTTCTCAACCGCATGCTCACAAACTGTTTTCATTAACGCACTTAAAAAGTACTTCCCCAATTTAAAAAAACAAATGTGGATTATTTGTTAAAACGAAACGCACAGATCTGCTCTCATTTATCATTTCATTTTGAATATCGTAAGTTTGACCTCTCTGTGAATTGAAATGTCGTATCCCACAAATTGACACATATCAATTTCAACCGTGTGTGCACATTTAAAATGTTAAATTCATCCTTTCATTCATGGAAAAAAATCGTTTATTGTTCTCGATTTTATAGAATGAAGTGGAGAGAAATTAAATATACATATTAGACATTGATGGCTCGTTTACACAAAACGCATTATTGTAATACTCAGTAGACCGCGAGAAATAATTTCAGACTATTAATTATGCATTTTAATAGAGATGAGTGGAGTCCAGTGATTCTGCTTTGTCTAAAGCCTATACTAATCTATAAAATATCCAATTTATATCTATTGTTTTAATGAAGCAATTAAGCAATTTCAATATTTTATAGAGATATAAAGAGTTTAATAGAGAATTAAAAAGGTTTCTTTTTAATGTTAAGATTTTTCCCGGTGGAAGATATATAAGATTATTTCGGTCTAAAAAATAAAAAGAAAATAAGAAGATATATTACTGAACCTGGTTCTTCTTCCCTTATATTTTATTAGTCTGACCCGTCTCTTTAAATGGATATTTTCTCAAACTACAAAGGTCTTTTAGTAAGTAAGGATTAAAGGGACCTTTAATACTTTTAAACTCGAATTTTTCATTTCCTATTAGCTGCTATTTCCTTTTAGCTTTAAACTCCTTAGACAGAAAGAAGAAAATATTTTTCTCTCTTGCTTGTTGGCTGTTAGCTGAAGAAATATTTAATGAAGCCATTTATAGTCTGAAGGGAAGTTATTCACTTTGGGGTAGGCTCCCTAGAGATTACAGAGATCCTTTGTTTTGAGCTCCCACCCTCTTCCTGTGTACGTTTTGATTACCCCGTTACCCCCCTATATGACCCTAGAGTACTCCGATCCCTCCTCTCACCCTACTGCCCTATTCATCCCTTATCAAAAACGCTCTCTTATAAATTCACATCCTATTTTTAGGGTTTCGTTGGTAAAACCAAAAATAGGAAACCTTATAGTCTGTCTGTCTCTAGGTACGATTTAAATAATTTTTTAATCGCAAAAGAGATAAAATTATGACTCTTTGGCGTATTACAGATCTTTTTGACGCTCACACAGGAAAAGTATAGCGAACTCAAAATTATCAGCTGTTCAAATCCAAAATGGTGGATAATTCATGTCACGTGAATAAAATATATATTTTTTTTTTAAATTTTAGGTGGGGTATCAAATGAAAGGTATTGATAAGTAGATTACAAAAATGGGTAATACTCGTGGAATTGTAGCATTTAATTCATGTTTACAATACCTACGAAACCCGATACTTCTTTTGATTGTATTCCCCGCTGGTTTTTTATAAAGGGGAGTAATAATCTAAAGAAGTGCCCTCAACCCTTTTTAAGTGAGACTTCACGCACAACCATTTTTTATTAAATACATACCATTCAAAATTCTTACAAAATTATGTTATGTACAAAAAAATATTTTAGTTGTTTCGGTTTTGAGGGCAAACGATTTTGACTATATGGTAAATTGTGATATTTTGTTTCTATTTTAGTACAAAAGGGCGTTTTTTTTTTCATAAATCATTTTTTAACCTATTCTCTTTTTTCAAGCCTATTGCCTTTTTTTTTGTACAATCTTTGAATTTATACATATATATATGCTTAAACGTAATTATTTCTATGCTTACAAGTTATGTACAATTGTGCGGATTAAAGTCTTTTTGTGTATGTGAGATGAGGTATTGCTATACTCAGGCTGAGTCCGTAGAACAGCGTTATCCTACAACGTGTGCAATTCCTAATTAAAAAGACTTGGCTAGAGGCAGGAACCTGCAGAAACCGATCCAGCCTAAAATTTATTGTACACTACCCGCCCAAATATTGCGTTCACAGTCAATATGCTCAGCCAGTTTAACTGCTGCTTTAAAAAGCATCACTGGAATGCGGCGAAGCGAGTTTTCTATAACCTTAAAGCACACAAGGTATGTAGGTATCCTCTATCCACTTCAGAAAAAACTGGTAAGGCTTTTGAAGGAATGCGAACGCTGACTGGGCTGGGCAGTCTATGGATAGAAAACCATACAATGTCAACGTATAATAACATCACTGGAGCTGCTGTATTTTTGGAGTCGAAAAAAGAGACTGTCGTCGCACTCTCAAGCTCGGAGGCGGAATACATCACCCTGACAAATGCAAAAAAAGGAACTTTCTCCGGCGACTCCTACAAGACCTAGGAGCAGGGGATTTTATTGAAAAGCCAACCACACTTTTTAGTGACAGCCAAAGTGTTTAAAGATTGGTTCGTAACGAGGGCCACCACTATTGTTCAAAACACATTGACGTTCGATACTTTGTTCGTGAAGCTCTAAGGAATGTCATCATCGATGTAAAGTATTTAAAAACTTAAGATATACCAGCAGATGTCTTCACTAAGGGATTTGGAAAACTTAACTCCAGAAGTTTAAAAACTTAATGGGACTTCACACTCATGAAGGCACGAATACAACCTTTGGGTAGAAGTGTTAAAGTTTTGTAAAAGTCTATACGCCAAGTTTCACCTCTATTGGATGACTGGAAGAAGGCTAATTATCCATTCTAAAATTTTGGCGTCAGCTGGCAGGCAGCCACAATCGAAGTTAATACAAAAAATTTAATAATATATGCATATAATTCTTTACATCTTTTACGTTTGAGTCCTCTGCTAGTTTTTTGTTTCTAACAACATTGGTTATTATGTTTTTTACAAGTAACGTAGTTAATCAATGTATTTAAGGGTGGTTACCTGGAAATTTGATGGAATGTTCTTTCATTGGTACAAAGTCTATCTGTAGAGCTTATGACGACAGAGGACAGGCACAAACAAAAAAACAGATAACACAGAATCATAGAATTTATTAGAAGTGTATTAGAGGAATTTAAAAATGTCCATTTTATTGATGTGAAAATCACTTAAATATGTGTAATAAAAGTTTTAAGTTAAAGAAAAAAGCAAAGGGATGATGGCTCTTTACAGATTCAACCTACAGGGATGCCATTACAATAGTTTATGCACTTGAGAAAGCGTAATAGCTTTACTCTCCTACATATATTATCCTCACCTGTATATATCTCTTGCTTTACTTCTATCTCACATCTGACTACAAACAACAGGCAATTTTATAACCTTTTTTGTTTATAACCTTTTCGGTAGACCGCTGTTTTCAACCGTTACCGTTCAGAAACAAGATTATTTCAAGCCGCAATGACACTAACCACAACCAACCGCCGCGCCGGTCGATCGGTTAGTGAGTCTGAACGTAGACTTTAGAATAAATAACAAACGTACTAAATTCGCTAAACAGTAAAAATAGGTCAACATAAAATATGAACACAAACTTTTTCATATCCATTGTAAGACAGTCCAGGAGATGGCGTATAAAAAAGTGTCTGGTTAAACATCAAGCAAGAATGCTAGAATTGTGTGTATAAGTTAATTTTTTAGTGCCATTTAAGAATATTTCCGGGCTACTAACTAAATGTGTAGTACTCAGGATCATGAAAATCACAGGTGGTTGTTTATACATCGTTTTAGATTTTTAGAAAAATCAAATTTATTTTCAAAAATGAACTAGATTTTTCCCTGAGAAAACTACCTACTAGTAGTATATGTTTGAATTAGTACCTATTTAAATGTAAAATATTTTAGAATTATTTTCATTTAGAATCGTCGAAACCGTTCAGAACTTTAGGGAACGGCTTCTTCTATATTTTGAGCTAGAATGTATTTCTTGATTTTGCCTCGGGGTGTGATTTTTTTTAATAAATTCACCAAATGTAATTGAAATCAAATTGTTGTCGCAAATACTGTTGTTAAGACACCATACTTACAGACATCAGACAAACAAATAAGCAGACATTTTTTAAAAATAATTTTTTGGACTTAAAACGTGTCACTAAATACTTTAAATCAAATACATGACAAAATACTTTTACTCAGGTTGTATGTATATATACTAATCTATATAAAAAAGAAGTTGTTATTCTGTTTTTGTTGACTCCTATTGTTAGTTGAAACATATTAAAGTGCGTGTCTGCCCTACATTCATTCTTCACTCTATTTTCAATTCAATTATAATTGCATCACACGTGACAAAGACCCTCTCAAATCAATTTTGAAAGTGACCTCGCTACAAGAAGATTTAAATCGAAAAGCTTTTTCCGTGTGGGTGCTTAATATAGCAGGTTAATCATGATTCTTCACACTAAATGTGAAGCCGTTACCCTACACAAATTTTTTGTCGACCAACTTGTATGAGACACATTTATGAATATTTATATTTTAGCTTCCATTTTATCCTGATGAATTTTTTTTTAGAATATTAAACTATTCTGCGTTCTATTTTATCTTTAAAATTACACGCCTCTTCCTTTTACAACTGGTTTTATATCTATTATACTATTTTCACTCAAGTTAATATTTTTTGTTGTAGTAAAATTGAAATTATAGACATCAGATTTATAAAATGTTTAATCCTAACGGTATTTAATATCTACTTCTTTCATTCATTTTTATTTTTGTACATTTTACCTCTTAACATTTCTCAAATTCTAATTTCCATAATTTATTTTGTTCATGTTTACTCTAAAATCTCTAGATCCCTATTATTCTTGTAAAATATCATATTTTAAATTTATAAGATGTAGTTTTATGGAAATCTTTGACGCTTGAGGGTGTATTAATTATTAATTTCAGTTTATAACTAATGTTTTAAAATGTTTAGTAGTTTGCTTACAGTTGTTTAATAATAGCAAGTTTAAAAAAAAAAACTTAACTAAGTTCAATTTAATTTGAACAATTGCTGGAATTCAAAGCAATATAATTGGAAAGTTTTGATTTCTATGTGTTGACCTAGAAATCACTTCATAGACAAATAATTAGGAGAAGGAAACAAATCGGATTATTGTTACCTTCAAAGATTACTGTAATTTAAAGTTTCTTACCTTTAAATACCATTTTTGGGTTTCGAAGTCATCCTATAGAAACTCTTATGCTTTAGGAAGTTTTACATCCAAGTTACCAAACTTTTTTGCCCAAAAACAGAAAAAAAAATGTTACGAACTTCACAACACACCACTCGAAATTTCTTCAATCAGCGAGCAATTGCGAACTTATGTAAAACAAAATATTTATCGCGTTTCCAAAATGACGGCCATTTTACCCCCAAAACAATCAAATAAGTGTCTACCTAAAATGCTAAAGGATAATATGGAGACATTGGTCCTACGAAGTGTATATTTTTCACATACAGGAAGGGGAGAAAAAAAAAAAAAAAAAAAAAAAAAAAACTAATGTAGGAAATATCA
Organism: Gerris buenoi; assembly: GCA_001010745.2. Classification (NCBI taxonomy): domain Eukaryota; kingdom Metazoa; phylum Arthropoda; class Insecta; order Hemiptera; family Gerridae; genus Gerris; species Gerris buenoi. The sequence goes on from KZ651514.1 coordinate 368,351, forward strand.
ATTTGTATGACCAAAGAAACACGTTTAGTTGCTTTCTTGTCAGTACTTGACGTGATTGTTTTACTTTCTCAAATGCAGAATACATATTATAAAGAAAAAGTGTGGTGGTGAATTTAATTTAAAGATATAGTCGACGGTTAAAGGTTCTTCGTGTCCAAATGAAGTGATTCTAAAAAAGTCTGTATTTTCTATCGTGCATACTCACACTCACGCATAAAGCCTAAAATACAGAAACCAGAAAACATTTTGATAATATTGTGTATACCTTCAGAAACAATCATACTTCGCGGTGAAATCAACATTTGAAGTATTGTTTTAAATTCTGGGGCGCTGCCCCAAAACCAAGTTAAAATCAATTTGGCCTCCACGATATTTTTATTCATTTGGTTATTTTATTCATTAAAGTCTAAGAAAAATTTCATTTTAAGTGTGAGATGTATTCTTTTATGTCATTAATGATTTGCTTAATAGATGATTTCTTTCCTAACAGAAACGGGTAATGTTTTAATATTTTAATAATCTTTATTCATATCAATATTGCGTCACGTTTAATAAATATATTTCTTCAATACCTCCTTTTATGTGCCCACATTGCTATTTATTTAAGATACGTGTTATAAATATATATAGAGTAGAACCCCATATTCTTTTCATATCTTATCGATTTAACGTCAAGTTTATATCGCCACTTATGAAATTGAATTTGAAAATATGATTCACTTATAATAATTTATTTTATCTTGTTTACACTTTTTATAATATTGATATAATAATTAATATATATTTAATATTTCTGTTGGGTTAAAAATAATATTTTAAAACAATAAGAATAATAAAAATTATTAAAGATTAATTACTCATATGGTGCGTTATTTTTCTCTGTTTACTTTCTCATGTAGTGAAAGTATTGTGATGGCGTGAAAAACTTTTTTTTAAATTAAAATTAATTAAATAAGTTATAAGATTTAAATGCATGATCAATATTTGTATGAGAATGTTTTGTTCGATTTATTGGATCGATTTTTTTACGATAAAACAATAAAATGTTAGGCTGTATTTTGTTGCTGTTTTCTGTACACACACACACACACACACACACACACACACACACACATATATATATATA
>KZ651514.1:387862-398712 GCA_001010745.2 Gerris buenoi
TACTGTAAAAACAGGCGAGCGTAGCGAGCCTACAATTACATAGAATAATGATTACGATAAATAGCGAGCGTAGCGAGCCTAATCATATCATATATAAATACTGTATAAACAGGCGACCGTAGCGAGCCTGCGATAATATTATTAAATAATGATAATAGACAAAATAATTTAAATGCTTTCTTCAGGTTGAATAAGAATGCCAGGTTTTAGCTGAAATATTATCCTGATATCATTATTGAGAACATATTAAGGCATTACGGTTGATATAAAAACACATTTCTACGCGAGTTCTTTATGCACCACATCACTAGTATAGTTCATTAGAACTAAAAATGGATTAAAGATTAAATATACATATATCTAATCTAATCAGTAGAAATAATATGTGCAAGTTTTGCACAATATTTTATATGGAGTAATCATATAGTACGGAGTCATCACATCTTATAATAGATAAGATTGTCTCTAAGATACAATGAACTTTTTATTTAGTTGTACAGAATGATAGGCAAGTATAGATTAATCTTCAGTTCATATGCTAAGTAAGTAGGGAGCGGTGCTGTTAATAGAATGATGTCATCGCTTCTTATTCTTAATATAAACAGTTTGCTGTTTCAATACTACATAGTATTCATCGTACTCTGTACTCATGAGTCAAGCTCTCTTGCACATAGTGTAATAGGTGTATATATACACAGGGGTACTACAGGGTACTACTCTAGCTCTCTGGCCTTTAAGGAAGTCTTATGCGGTATCTTCAATTTTAATTTATTTTTTGTGAGAGGAGATCACACCTTAATTAATCTACTCATTTTAAGTGAGCCTGAAGAGAGAATTTAACTATTATTTTAAACCATTTTATTTGGTTAAAATATTAAAATTAAAAAAATAAACGATTGACTGGTCTGTCAACTAGTGAGGGATATGTTATATTTAATCTTAAAATGCTTATTTTCAAAAGTTGGTAAGCATAAACAGATTAAATTACATTATTTCCTCCACTTTGACATAATAATTCAGGAATGATTTTTGAAAAATAACAGTTAAATAAGCTAAATATATAGTGCACTATGACTACCCTGTATATTATGTATTTGAACTTTAAATTATAACAATAATTATGACTAATAGAATTATTATGACTAAGGTTAATAGAAAGTAACAGGTAACAGGACAATATTGTTACCATAATTTTATAATACAGTAGAATCCCGATATATCGTATCTTCAAGGGGTCGAAGAAAAAATACGATATATCGAGTAGTTCACTAAATCGGGATTATGAAATATTGATGGTAAAAAAAGAAAAAATTAATGTAATAATTAAGACTTGTATTTATTTAGCACATAAAAATACACTGTGTATGATCATAAAAAAATTAAATATTATGTACTTGGTTTAAAAAAAAAAAATTATAATTTGGTTTTTTGAATTAAACCATTTTTTGTTCGGGTGTTATCCATAGCATTTTATCCGAGTAGAAGAGAAGGAGGTAAACAATCAAATCTTGGAAAAGGGTCCTCTCCTTTCATATACGTTTAACCGCGATTTTTCTCAGAATTATAAGAGTTATTCCTTCACCTAGAATCTAGGCTGTCCAGGAATTACATTTGGTTTGGACACAATCANTAAGCTCTCATTAATATATTGTATTTCTAACCTTAATATATATTTTTAACCCCTTCTTGGGTCATTATCAAGCTAAAAACAATTTGTATTTTATTAAAATTACATATAGTTAATATATTATGATGTACGTCTTTATATAACAAACATACAGAAGCCATACTTTGTATAATATCAATTCTACCTGGTGTACATGTAAAATAATATATAATTTAAGAACAAAACAATAACTGATCTTTATAAGTATCTTTATAACTTATCTTAATAAGTGGTCGGATAACCCCCCGTCCTGTAATGACCCAATGAGCAGTCGAACGGGACTAAAACTGATCTTATCGTAAATTGTTGAATTAGTCAAAATTTCTAATCATAATTTTCTATAAAATTTTCCTCAGATGTATGATACGTATATGAGAAAAACATTTTTTAATTAATATTAATCACTTTGTCTGATTTTGTCATTTATTTTTTATATTTAGTTAAGCACAATCAGGCCATTGAATTAGATTCACTTTGAAGAAAAATATATTGAATGTTTTTACTAATTTTCAGAAAAAATGCAAAGTTATAGTTAGAAGTTAGAAAAACTGATTTAGTTAAAAGTTAGGAAAACTGATTTTTAGAAAATATTTGTCTTGCATGGAGATAAAACTTTCCAGTATAATTTTAATTAAATTCTATAGCTAGCTAAAACCAAGAGCTAAACCAATAAATAAAAGTCGATAAATATTCGTTTTCGATAAAAATCCAGTTTAATCCCTCTTGGGCTATTTCCTTCCGAATGCTCTGTATTTTAGTGTTGCGGAATATAATCCGTCGTCGAAGCCATATCGTGATAAGACGAAGTCAGTCTAAATCTCAAGCTATTCTCCGGTTTCGTGACTAGAAATTATTATTCTACATTACTAGGTCAAATTCCGTGTCTTTAGTTTATTGGTAGTTTTAGAAATAGCTTTTTTACAACAATGCAATTTTTTTTAGCTATTGTTAAAACTAGCTGAAGAGTATTAACGATGCATTCGCTATAAAGGATAACAGATTCTAATCTTAATAAAGAAAATTGATAGACAAGTTGTTAAGTTAGATATGGCTCTACTTATTCATAATCTAAATCTCTATTCGATAAAAGATGATATTTTATCTCTTTTATATACTTATAAAAAGTTTGCTTATACATAAATTAGGTTTATCTCTTTTCTTTACTTTATTTCCGAGCTTACCGAATGTAACGGATGGATTGTTATCATTCTTAAAAAATGACATTATTTTTTTATTTCTTTGATTTGAAAAACTCCTAGAAGATATCCGTTGCAGACATCAAGAAACATTTTTGGTCTCGTGTCTGTCTGCCTGTACTATAAATAACACCACTAATTAAAAACCATTAATTGAGCCGAGCGTGAGTGAAGTGAAGCTCTTATACTATATACACTTTGCATTTGGTCAGACATACACTCCCCTTGAACGGCTGAACAGATCAGCACAAAAATTCGGCACGGTCATTGTGACTAACCACAGGAAGCTAATCTGATATGGTCCAAATTGGGGTACTAAAGTTAAAATAGTATATGCCCTTTATGATGNTAATTATTAATTATAATCAAAGGTGTTTCGTGTCGACACTTTATATCAGCAGAGTTAAGTGTTAAGCATAGTAAGAGTTATGATTCTACTAGCTACACTTTTATACAAGCTTCTATGACTTAAACTAACAGTAGTATACAAAGTGGGGGTAGACTAGGGCTATTGAATATTTTCTTAATTAAGTACAACTTAGCGAAATTTTTGATTTTAGTTTTTATACAGTCCGAAATAAAAGTCCGAAAGAATATAACATTATAAAAGTAAATAAACAATACATTAAAACATTTATAATTAAATACGTATGTATAGCTTAAATTACATTTGTAACATGGTTACTTCTTACGGTAAGACAAAAGCCTGTGTTGTAAGAAGGATATTGAGTTATATACATTTTCCATAAACGGACTTTCTATTAAGAATATCCAATAAATATATATATAAAATACACCTATTAGGGTTAAACATTAATATCACATTATCAACAATTATTATATCGGCCTGTTAAGCCGATGTAATAATTGTTGAATTTTGACATTTTTCGTTGTATAATTTCTCAAAATATTTAATAGTAATTATTAGGTTATTACCCTCTATATACTTTTTGTCCTAATCTCTTTCAATGCTCTAATGGGTATTTCTTATATAAATAATACCCTTAAGCTCTCATTAATATATTGTATTTCTAACCTTAATATATATTTTTAACCCCTTCTTGGGTCATTATCAAGCTAAAAACAATTTGTATTTTATTAAAATTACATATAGTTAATATATTATGATGTACGTCTTTATATAACAAACATACAGAAGCCATACTTTGTATAATATCAATTCTACCTGGTGTACATGTAAAATAATATATAATTTAAGAACAAAACAATAACTGATCTTTATAAGTATCTTTATAACTTATCTTAATAAGTGGTCGGATAACCCCCCGTCCTGTAATGACCCAATGAGCAGTCGAACGGGACTAAAACTGATCTTATCGTAAATTGTTGAATTAGTCAAAATTTCTAATCATAATTTTCTATAAAATTTTCCTCAGATGTATGATACGTATATGAGAAAAACATTTTTTAATTAATATTAATCACTTTGTCTGATTTTGTCATTTATTTTTTATATTTAGTTAAGCACAATCAGGCCATTGAATTAGATTCACTTTGAAGAAAAATATATTGAATGTTTTTACTAATTTTCAGAAAAAATGCAAAGTTATAGTTAGAAGTTAGAAAAACTGATTTAGTTAAAAGTTAGGAAAACTAATTTTTAGAAAATATTTGTCTTGCATGGAGATAAAACTTTCCAGTATAATTTTAATTAAATTCTATAGCTAGCTAAAACCAAGAGCTAAACCAATAAATAAAAGTCGATAAATATTCGTTTTCGATAAAAATCCAGTTTAATCCCTCTTGGGCTATTTCCTTCCGAATGCTCTGTATTTTAGTGTTGCGGAATATAATCCGTCGTCGAAGCCATATCGTGATAAGACGAAGTCAGTCTAAATCTCAAGCTATTCTCCGGTTTCGTGACTAGAAATTATTATTCTACATTACTAGGTCAAATTCCGTGTCTTTAGTTTATTGGTAGTTTTAGAAATAGCTTTTTTACAACAATGCAATTTTTTTTTGCTATTGTTAAAACTAGCTGAAGAGTATTAACGATGCATTCGCTATAAAGGATAACAGATTCTAATCTTAATAAAGAAAATTGATAGACAAGTTGTTAAGTTAGATATGGCTCTACTTATTCATAATCTAAATCTCTATTCGATAAAAGATGATATTTTATCTCTTTTATATACTTATAAAAAGTTTGCTTATACATAAATTAGGTTTATCTCTTTTCTTTACTTTATTTCCGAGCTTACCGAATGTAACGGATGGATTGTTATCATTCTTAAAAAATGACATTATTTTTTTATTTCTTTGATTTGAAAAACTCCTAGAAGATATCCGTTGCAGACATCAAGAAACATTTTTGGTCTCGTGTCTGTCTGCCTGTACTATAAATAACACCACTAATTAAAAACCATTAATTGAGCCGAGCGTGAGTGAAGTGAAGCTCTTATACTATATACACTTTGCATTTGGTGAGACATACACTCCCCTTGAACGGCTGAACAGATCAGCACAAAAATTCGGCACGGTCATTGTGACTAACCACAGGAAGCTAATCTGATATGGTCCAAATTGGGGTACTAAAGTTAAAATAGTATATGCCCTTTATGATGCATGTCGTTGAAAAGCTCTTTAAGAGTACAGTTATTGTTGTTAACATTTGTCATATTTTTATTTAAGGGGGGGGGGTTAAATAGGAAAACAAGAAAAAAAAGGCTTTGAATTAAAAATTAGAGGATTAATATTTTTGATCCGATTTCATCTGTTTATAAATAAAAATGCTTATTGTTAGATTATTGCTTATGATTAAAATGCATGCTCAGCTCAATATTGCAAGTAGGCATCTGCGCATACTTAGCTATATATTTTGTTAACAAATAAATTATACACAACATTTAACAAGATATCAAAGCGGGTAGCTTTGGTCAGTGGACCGTCAGGCGTGTATTTATATTAAATATTTAATAGATGATCATTAATGATATTAAATATAAATATTGAGTTCTAAGGCAAACTTTTAATAGAAAACCCCATTTTACTTCACTCATACCAAAAGGGAAAAATTTCAAAAAGGTTCAAAAAAAAAAAAAAAATCAAAAAGGTAAGGGGATGGTAATTATGTAAATGGAACTAGTTTTTGCAATTGTAGGTTATATAAGATATGGAGAGGGAATTTTAAACTGGCAATTTTCATCTATTCCATTTTTACGTAGAAAATGTTTATTTGTTAGTGAAGAGATTGCAAGTGTATTAAAAAAAACTTAACATTTGCAACAAGGGGGTTTTGATAAATATGTATCTACTTTAAAAAATATGTATCTAGTATTAAATAAACAAAAGTGTGACCCCCACTGCGCATTGAAATAAGGCCAAAACCATGCTTTAAATTCCCATTATCGTCTTACTACAGATCGAGNCGTGAGTGAAGTGAAGCTCTTATACTATATACACTTTGCATTTGGTGAGACATACACTCCCCTTGAACGGCTGAACAGATCAGCACAAAAATTCGGCACGGTCATTGTGACTAACCACAGGAAGCTAATCTGATATGGTCCAAATTGGGGTACTAAAGTTAAAATAGTATATGCCCTTTATGATGCATGTCGTTGAAAAGCTCTTTAAGAGTACAGTTATTGTTGTTAACATTTGTCATATTTTTATTTAAGGGGGGGGGGTTAAATAGGAAAACAAGAAAAAAAAGGCTTTGAATTAAAAATTAGAGGATTAATATTTTTGATCCGATTTCATCTGTTTATAAATAAAAATGCTTATTGTTAGATTATTGCTTATGATTAAAATGCATGCTCAGCTCAATATTGCAAGTAGGCATCTGCGCATACTTAGCTATATATTTTGTTAACAAATAAATTATACACAACATTTAACAAGATATCAAAGCGGGTAGCTTTGGTCAGTGGACCGTCAGGCGTGTATTTATATTAAATCTTTAATAGATGATCATTAATGATATTAAATATAAATATTGAGTTCTAAGGCAAACTTTTAATAGAAAACCCCATTTTACTTCACTCATACCAAAAGGGAAAAATTTCAAAAAGGTTCAAAAAAAAAAAAAAAATCAAAAAGGTAAGGGGATGGTAATTATGTAAATGGAACTAGTTTTTGCAATTGTAGGTTATATAAGATATGGAGAGGGAATTTTAAACTGGCAATTTTCATCTATTCCATTTTTACGTAGAAAATGTTTATTTGTTAGTGAAGAGATTGCAAGTGTATTAAAAAAAACTTAACATTTGCAACAAGGGGGTTTTGATAAATATGTATCTACTTTAAAAAATATGTATCTAGTATTAAATAAACAAAAGTGTGACCCCCACTGCGCATTGAAATAAGGCCAAAACCATGCTTTAAATTCCCATTATCGTCTTATTATAGATCGCGAGGAAGCTAAGTGTCATTCTAATTGCCTGATTATTTTAAGAGGTTATAAATTATAGTAAAAAATTGAATAAGAAATCTAAGAATCTATTTCTGATTGGAGTTTAATAAATATTGATCGAATTAGAAAACTTCTTTTTTAGGGGCCTAAAAACAAGGACCCTAATATATTCTTGTTCTTGTCTCTCTGTACCAGACCTGATTTCCGAATGTTACCAACACAAAAATTTAAAAACATTCTAATTATAACCCAAGTTATATGTTAGCTGTATGTAAGTATATATGTAGTTTATATGTTATGTATTAACCCATTTACGAAAGCTCCAAAAAATGCATCCCTTAAAAACAGGTTTGAAGTTTAAGGGGTTAAACTTTTTGTTAACAGAAGTGCGTCATGATGGATATTAAATGTAAGAGGATAAAACCCTGAATAAAAAATACATATGTGGTTTCGTTTTTGTACCAATTCATATTTGCGCCATGTCAAACAATGTATTCACGCTTTTGTCAAAATAAAGCAACAGAAATATCATATTTAATAAAAGTATTTTTTAATTTCTCATATAAAGAGAAATTATTTTGATGGCGTGAAAATTCGATTTTGAGATTTTGAAGGATTTACAAGTTTTGAGGTCCCCTGAGTCCAAAAAAGTAGTTTTGGAACGAAGTTCCTTATGGCAAACCCGGGAGTAAATCCGAAAAAAAACGACCAAAATCACCGTCACGCAAAATCCGTCACGAAATCTAGCGATTACGATAACTTGAGTAAAAGATGACAGAGTTAGTTTAAATTTAGTACACAATGTTCATTTTTTAAAAATTTCTGTCGTTTATACCGTCGTATGTCATCCATAATACGAATCTAATGATATAAGCCGTTTACCCGGTCGTTCGAGAGTGTCTGGTTCGATTCCCCGCCAAGGAGAAGTTATTTTTATGACACATTTTGATAAAATGACTGTAATAATTCAATGTGCCTAAAAAACTAATAATATAAATGGAAAACACTGGGCTAAATAATTATGAACCGATTTTTTAATAATGTAATGACTCAGTGGATTTAAAGCGGGTAAATTTAGCAACATTTGATTTTTACTACACAAGAATATCTCTCAAAATATAGTGCGGATATGAGAAATTTCAAACAACCAGTGTGGCATTTAATTTCTGGCATTGGCTTATATGGTATGAGTGACAATAAGCTGATTGTAACTTCTAGGTTCTATTCAGTATGGGTCAAACCATAATTAGTATTGTTCTAACTCTGATAATATTTGCATAGTAAAAGCTATTCTCCACTTAAATGTTGACTTTAGCATGGGATAATGTTGGAAAAATTCAATTAAGTTTAAGTTTGTTTGACTAGTTCTTTGTTCCACTCTTATAAGAATAGCTCGATGTCAAATTAATATAATCTTATCCTGTATCTATTCATTGCATTTTGTCATTACATTATTACATGCATGGTAATTTTTCATTATTCATTTTATGGTAATATTTATCATCAACTGTACTGCAGTGTTAGATTATTAATTATTATGTTTTTGATTTTCATATTTGTTAGATAAGCGTAATCAAATGTAGGAATGCAATACGAATGTGATAATTGATAATATATCGCATTTTTTTCTATTTATAATGATTTAATTATACCGTTCTCCATACAGAGAGAATGTATCAAAAGCTCAAAAATAAAACATTTCAAGACAAGATTTTAGTCCTAAATTTGTCAAAATTATTTTTATTTTTTAAATGAATTAAAGTATCAATTTTTCAAAATTTAAAGAGAGTAGTCGGTTGCAATAAATCCAGGGATTTTTTTGACGAACCATCAAAATTTCAGGACTACTTTTGGAGATATAGGTCTAAATAAATGTATGTTTGTGCGCATGTGAAAAGAAACTCGTGTGCATAAGATTGAAATATATATGTGACCTACTATACAAACTTCATATAAATCGGACAAATAGTTAAGATATGTTGGCTCCCAAAATTTCACAGACACGGAACCAAAAATGTTCTCTGTCTGAAACGGATTTATGGCCTGGAATTTTTGAAATCGGAGAATTAATTTTTTTTCATTCTTCAGAACGATCACATAGCTTCCTTTAACTTGGGTAAGCTCGGAAGTAATAAGCAAACTTGATAAATTTATTTTTATTTATTCGGCTTGTCTTAGATCGGTTTTGTATTACATTTTATTTATGGTCACAATGTAGCTCTTTGTATCTAAACTAAGATATAATATTAAATATTGTTTTATAAACACTAGTGTTTTTAAATATCTTTAAAAACTTCCGTGTGTCCCTCTTTTTTTTAAATATAGTCTTCTTTTTTGTGTGGGTCGTAGAGGGTTGAATATTATAAAAACAACTAAATTGTTTTTAAAAACTGGCTATATTTCGCCCCTCTCTGGGGCATAATCATGCCTAAAACATCATTAAAACATACTTAACATTTAAAAGTACGTTTTACAAAATATATGCCTTATAATAAGATTATGATTTTTATTTTTATTTTTTTTTTTTTTTACAGCAATTACATATAAGTTTTTATTTTTAGGGTTTTGTAGATACTTCTCAAAACCCTTATGCCGAGGGTGATGTGTCTGTCTGTCCGTCGCTCTTTGGTTCNTTACTAGCTAATGTTAAATAACCATTTATAATTAATGTACCAGGTCCTAAAAAGTAACCAGCTTTTATAAAATTACCTGCCATATATAGTACCTGTTATAGGTATGGCCGTTGGCTAGCCGAGACCGGCTAGTATGTTTATTTAATGCTTTATAATTTATTTGTGTACCTACCATCTAAATTTAATCATAATGGGTCGAGTAGTTTTTATGATACGGTGGTTCGCAAACATTTTGAACGACAGACGAATTTCCCATAAATGTTCCGTATTGTCTGAAACGTATTTACTGTCTTTAATTTATTCCTCTTTTTCTGTTTTAGGCTTTCAGCGGGTAGTTGTTAGAATATTATATTATAAAATTTAATGAATGTTTTATGAAAAGTGTTTGTTGGTAGCGGTGCGGTGCCGGTGGTATTTTATGCAAAGGTAAAGGAAAAGGCTTTTAGCGATGTAATAAAGGTCTCAGGCCTAACACACGAACTTTAGTTAGAGTTTCTCTTGCTATTCCTGACCTACTACCTACCGTGGAAAGATTAAGATGAGCCTTATTTTTAACTATATTAGGATTTTATGTTGATAGATAAGTGCCTAATATCTATCATTAATTAAATAAGATATTATAAGATTTAACTTCAGTATCCCTATCTATATAGGAAGTTTTGTTCCGTGAAATTGTTTTAAAATATAAGTGTGCAAAAAGTAATAAACGTATAGAGTTAAAGAACACCTTGTATATTATTATGACGAGAGAACCAACCGATTTAATAAATTCATAATAATTAAATAAAAATAAACATATCCAAAAAAAAAAAGAAAAATAATGTGTAGACTAAGAAATCCCATATTGAAAATTTAAAATTAATTACTAATTAGGGATTTTAGTAAATTAAATGTAATCCATGGGGAGGGGTTATAGAAATAAAGGGGGAGGATTTCGGATACTCTATAGCATATAGATATTCTTGCTTAGTAAAATAACT
>KZ651514.1:399550-412051 GCA_001010745.2 Gerris buenoi
ACATCTAGATGTGAAACAAACATATTATTACATAATGATATACATAACCTATGTCATGTAACACAAGTTAACATTTCTAATGCTTATGTTCAAAAAATCGATTCAAATAGATGGATCATTTCATCTCCGAAAATGTTGTTTACCGAACACTGTAACTCAGATTCTGAAAAATATTATCTTGAAGGTACCAATATGATCGAACTTAAGAATCAATGTAAAATTGTATTTCAGGATCATGTGATCCAATCGTATTCAAATACACTCAATAAACTTCAAGATATTATAATTCCCGATTTATCTAACATTTATGACTTACCTCTAAATAATCGACAAAATCAATTTGACTTAAAGCCTGTTGATTTAAAAATTGAAAACTTTTCCCATGAAATAAATCAGTATAAAGAAATGTTATCTTCACTTACAAAATTTATAAATTTCAAAAGAATTGATATATATAATATTTTAATTTTTGTGTTAATGATAATTGTAATAGTGTGCATTTACTGTTTTAAGAAAAGGTTTCGTAATAGAAAGGCTCTTCTACCCACGGAAGAACCACTTAACGAAAGTCAAGATTTGGGACATCCTGCCCCAAATCTTTTCATTAAAAAGGGAGGTGTTATATTCCAACATAACGCTGAGTAAACACACTAATACCATAACATGTTACCGACGTAGCATTTCACTGTTTTCTATATAAGCTCTGCGAGCTATGAAGTGGTAGACATTCTAGTATTAAAAACTTAATGTTTCACATCATTTATTGTTTGTTCTAATAAAATAATTTTTTTAAAAAACTATTTTTCTTGGATCACTATCGAAACTCGCGCCTTACTTGTTATTATTTCAGGATCATGAAATGTTTATGTGTGATCGAAATTAAATTAAATTTAGCGAGTAATGAAGAAAATCATTAACATACTAATACACCATTTATTTATATCATATTATTATAACGTATATAATATGACGCTTATATACCAATTCTGTTTATTGAAAAAATCATCTACCTCCGTGATGGAACGATTAGCACTTACACCTGCTGAATCAGAGGTCGGTGGATCGACACTCGTTCATGTGAAGGATTTTTTACTGGTAAATCAACTACCGGCTTAAGTTGGCAATTTTTCTTCAAAAATGTATATTCAAATACTTTTGTTACATTATGAATTAAGAGAATGATTGATTCGGCAGTTTCGTTATCGAATAAATGTAAACCCATGACCTGATTTCAGCTTGAGTACATTAATAATTCAAGTCTAAATTGAAATTAGGAGGATGTTGGATAAGTTTATTCTAAACTCGAGTTGGTTAGGGGTAAAGGGGTCTGGGCATTTGAAACTTGATCATCTTGTGCCTTCAATAGTTTCACTCAAGCTTCTCTCTTGAGCTTCAGTTCAAGTTACATTACTGCAAAACAAGTTTCTTAGTTCAGCAAAAAAAAAAAAAAAAATAATAATATTTAATCCCATGGTATAGTAGGAATATGGGCTGCACTGACAGGATTTAAACTTATCTTTCATAAAGAATAAAGCGAAGGAGATAAATTTAATTGAAAATTAATCTCGAAGAGCCGATAGCTTAAGTTTGCAAAAAGTTAGGTATCTATGAACTAAGTAATTATATAATAATCTGTGTTGCAAGAGTCTGTAGTCGGCTTTGTGCCTCAATTGGCTTTGTCAATCTTCGAACTTATTAACACTAAAATTCTTTATTTATTTATTTTTTTTACTTTATCTCACTTTCTCCGAGGGTATATAGGAAAAAACGTTTGAACTTTCTTCTATGACATTATATTCATTAATAAAATTCTCGGATACCTTCTTTTAGCCCTTGATCGAGATTGTCGTAGTTTCATTAATGAACACTCTATTACACATTTTCCTCCGGTATCAAATCAGGAGAATGTAATGCCCAATTATTATTAATTGGTCATGCATAGCATTTTATCGCTGAACCCCCCTGCCTCCCCCAAATAACATTTTTAAAGGTTCTACAAGGTTCTACAACGTATAAGATGTATTCCTTGGCGTTTATAATTCATCAAAGGAGATGATCCATGTGATAGGATATTTTTATAGGTAGGTGAGCAGAAAAGTATGCGATCAGACCTCTAAATAAGTTAATACGAGATGAGTATCGATAGAAGAGTGATGATGAGGTCATGATATGGGTTGTTAGACTCGACGATATACTACGACGTCATATACCCATTTATCCACTCTGCTCCTGACGTTTTATTGCAACCTTGACGTTATTCCTCACTTAACTTTCTTTCCTCTACATTTTACCTCCTTTCCCCCATGAAATACTTCCTCAAGAAATGAATGAAAATACTAAAGAAGTGACAAACTAATATCAACTTGAATTTTGGTCTTCTGACCAATTTTGTACTCAGAATCATGAAAATCACATTGTCTACTAAAGTGAGCGGGTCATGGCTGCTCTCCAACGGTTCTTTTTTTTTTTCAAATGGTATACACTACATGCGGGAAATACCAAGCTATGTCCTGCAGACGAAATTTGCCGACCATATGTTCTTAAAAGACACCATAAGATTAAGTTCTACACAAAATTCTAGCTTGATGTTTGTCAGACACTTTTTTGCCTCTCATGGATTAAGTGAGAAGTAAGTGTTCAATATACGTCCGTAGTTTATGTTTTAGTAAAACCTATAGCGACACCCCTATGAAGTGTTAAAGATCGCTAAAAACTGTTAATAAATCTTACAAAATAAATAATATAACAATAAAGTAATATAACCTTAATGTTAATGTTAGAATAAATTACATGATAGCATGCGAGTAAGCTATGTGCCACACTAATTGGCAGTCTATTTTTTTAATTTTTTACATTTTTAAAAATGATAATCTGCGTATATACTACTATAAAAGTTAGTCTCCAAATGTTTCCTTTAGGACTTTTATGCTATTTCAAGACATGGTCTGTAAAATTATTTCATGCACTTCTAGCAAAATTATATCAAATCTATTTATCGGATTAAATTAAATTTATGTCAATTATTATTTATATCATTGGAAGATAAGCTGGTTAATAATCAAAATTGCTACAGCATGGTATTAAATAATAATTCTTGTTTGAATGATAATTTAAAGGCTATTTATATCATCAAAAGAAATCACGGTTGGTTTAAAAAAACAATTATTATGATTAGATGCCTGTGTGAAACGGATTGTAAACAATATTGATTTGCTTTATTTGACATTAAGTTCTGGACACGACAGCTATCTTTACTTTTGTTTGTTCATTTGTAAAAAAAATTATTTCGAATCTCTTATAAAAAAAGTCCATTGCTAAACTTATTTATAACTTTGTCCAGTGTTTTATATTTGATAATTGTTTCGGGGTTCCATGGTTACATTTTAGTACAGACTATTTTATTAAACAAGTAAGGCGCGCTTCACGTAAGTACGTGAGGCGATAATCGCCGGTTTCTGTACGATTAAGTTAAAATTATTATGTGTAATAGTTGCGTATTATTTTTCTACACTTCAAGACCATTAAATTGATGTATATCATGCCATAGTGACTAAAAACTTTTTTTTATTCATCCGCCATATTGGCCGGGCCGCCATCTTGGAAATATTAAATGTAAAAACTCCAAAATGTGCCCAGTTGCCTCAAATGCCGAGAAGCACCTGTGTGCCAAATTTTATGTTTCTAGCTATAGTAGTTTACGAATCGAAACAAGCCAACGAACATACAGACAGACAGACAGACCGTTATATAAGGTTTCTTTTTGTACTTAGCACAGAAACCTAAAAAATTACCCCTGCCCTGCCGGTAATACGACTTGTATGGTTAGAGTCGTATTTAAATGTACTACATTTAATTTTTTTTGTTTAGCCCCCTTAGAGCCAAAATAGATTTATTTTTAGCACAATTTTATGAGCATATACGTTAAAAATGAATATGGGGCTATCTGCGGGTTATTTTCTACAAACCATCCAAATTTTTATAAAAATCAGATATGAGTAATTTTAAAGATGTAAGTGTAAAAAAATGTAAGTATGTCTGTATGAATGTGAAAAAGAACTAAATGAGCGCAGAAAGTTAAAAGTTTTGTGTTGCCAACAATGGCCTTTTTATGACCTACCATCCAAATTTCATTAAAATTAAACGAGTTAATTTTTAGATATCTTGTTTCGCAAAAATTGAGCGACAAACAGACCTACAAAAACACAAAAAAAAGAAGAACAAAGGCAAACAGAAAGACATGGAACCGAAACTGTTCCCTGATGTCTGAAACGGATTTCTGCCTTGGAAATTTTTAAAATCGGAGAACAAAAAAATCGTTTTTCAGGTCGGACTCAAAGCTTCTGATACCTTCGGTAAGCTCGATAGCAATAAATAATTAATTTACAAACTTGACTTAATCCGTAATCATGCTAAAAAAAAACTCATCAGTCAATGCGATTATTATGAATGCCTTTAATTTTACTGAAGTAATATATTTGGTTGTTTATAATAAGGTCCACAAATCTTTTTTCGAGCCTTTCTAATAATATACTGGATTGTTTGGGAACATTAATTNATAATAATTAATATAAAAATTCCATTTTTGAAAACTGGTCTTATGTTATTTTTTTTTTTTTTTTTTTTTTTTGTGTATTGGGAAGTGGTTCAAAATTGGGGTAATAGGTGTGCGATGAAACTTAAAAAGCAAAGAAATATGACGCAATTAAGAAGAACAAAGGCAAACAGAAAGACATGGAACCGAAACTGTTCCCTGATGTCTGAAACGGATTTCTGCCTTGGAAATTTTTAAAATCGGAGAACAAAAAAATCGTTTTTCAGGTCGGACTCAAAGCTTCTGATACCTTCGGTAAGCTCGATAGCAATAAATAATTAATTTACAAACTTGACTTAATCCGTAATCATGCTAAAAAAAAACTCATCAGTCAATGCGATTATTATGAATGCCTTTAATTTTACTGAAGTAATATATTTGGTTGTTTATAATAAGGTCCACAAATCTTTTTTCGAGCCTTTCTAATAATATACTGGATTGTTTGGGAACATTAATTACTAAAGAAACCTATATTTAAACTAAGAGGATGCTCTTTTATCTCTTAAAAAATAATAAAAAATAAATGTTGGTGTTTTTATTTATGTAATTCAAAGTAGGAGTAAAAGATGTGTTTTTCCAGTTTTAATGGATGGGGAAAAGGCTTTTTAACTCATGGCTCTTTGTCTCCTACTAAACAGTATACATATATATAGTCATAATTATTGTTGTTTATAAAAGGAAACTTTTTAGTAAAAGAGCAAACAACTTTGCCCCCCTTTTTCGTAAGTTAACTTTACGATTCCAAAATCTCAAGAGATAAGGTTTAATCTTTTAAATAATTTAAGTTTTTTTTTTCTCTTGAGATTATCTTGTTAGGAGTGGAAGCAGTGCCTCTGTCGGCTGTTTCGTTATTTTTGCATTCTATTGCTTTTTCGCCTTTGTTTCCACTGCTTTTTCAAGGTATAAATTCTTGATTCTTCTCTCCATGTTTTGTTATTTCAATAATAATAAAAAATCTTCTTTTTTTTTTTATTTGATTGCTTCCGAGCTTACCCAAGGTAACGAAAGCATTGTGTTCACTTTTGAGAACGAAAAAATTCTATGTCTCCGATTTTAATAATTACACGACCTAAATGCGTTTCAGACATTAGGGAATATTTTTGGTCTAGATTCTGTCTGTCTGTTGGTCTGTGTGTCCGCGTTCCCTGAAACGTGTGAGGATAACTTGAGTAAAAGTAGACCGATTTTGATGAAATTTGGCAGACATGTTCATTTTACCAATGCCCAGGACAAGTTCCATGGATGTCCAGTCCAGGCGACCAGGCTTCATTCGCTATCGGTACACTGTTGTATTCACTTCTGTGCACACATTATCGAACTGCTCTCAAACTATAAACCTACTATCACTCCTACTGATTTTTGCTTTACGAATTCGAACACTTTGAATATTGCTACTGCTCTTTCCTTTCGTTATATTTATTTTACATACCCTCATCAATATTATTTAAAATAATATTGATATAATCTTTTATATAATCGAGTAGTGTCCCGACGACGGGCGACGGCGACTCACCTCTAAATGATTTATAACGTTAAAAATTGATGAGCCATAAGCTGGGTTTGAACCAGTGACCTCCAGCACATAAAGCAATACCGCTGAGCCATCCCATTGTAATGGAACTCCTAGCATAAAACTAAAACTTACTCTTTAAACAGTAAATATAACTTACTATTTATTTAAATAGATATAATATCAATTATTTACTTTTTAGTAAATATTTTAATTATTAGGTACTAATTATCTCTCAGCTCTTTTTTTTCAACAATATTTATTCTGCCCGTGGCCACGGGCTTAACGGCTAATATAACAATAAAGTACATGATAGGATGCGAGGAAGCTATGTGACACACTAATTGACAGTCTCTTTTTTATTATAATTGACTATTGAGTGAATTTCCGAAATTATTGGTTAACAAAACTGAATGAAAGAAAGGTTTAAATTTTATTTAGTTCTGTATTCAATAATATACTCTCCTATTCTAAAACAGTTGTTTATTATTAAATTGTAAGGATTGTTAGGAAGGGTTGTCCCTAAAGGGTAGAAGGATTTGTTAGGATGGAAATATGGTAAGAGGGTTGTAGGGTTAAGGATTAGTTTTATGCTGGGTTTCGCGGAGTGTCTGAATTAATTCATTGCAGTCCAACCATTAAACATTTATTTATTTCCAAGGTAAAAGGAAGGGATATTGAGGTCAGATTGATTTAATGTTGCTTTTCAGCAAGTTTTATCGAAACATATTTATGAATAAGGAATTCTACCACCAAAAGGGATCCAGATATATCAGGGACTCACGAAGGGTAGGGCTATTCCTCTTAAGTTTGTTCACTGAGACTGAGGCCTCGCTTGTATTAATAACATTGCAAGCTCTTGCAGATTATAATTTCAAATTTCAAATAATCAGTTTTAAATTACATTTAAATACATAATTAGTAATAATCAGACATAGTAGTAGTAGTAGTAGTCTAGTACTTCCTACTAGAACGGGTAGGACGAACCACTTGTTCGAACCTTGAAATTAGGCCATGTCTTAGGCCCATTTCACTGGCCCCATGCTAGACAGCTCCAGCCACTTATCACATCATACATATGTACATTGTACCGCCGAAACGAGTATGATGTGATCAATAGTGAGCCATATAAATCAGAGTGTCACGCCGAGAAATCGTACCCCATCTCGTTCTACTCATGATTCAGTGATGGCCGAGCAGACGTGGTTTAACCCGCACGGCTACGCTGCCTCTCATAATCAGACATAAATACATAAATTGTACAATAATATTAGACATCAAAAACATAATGTGTTCATCATTCACTTCCACACCTTTTGATTTAATAAATTTAGTTAAATACATATTTTATTACATCTTAATTTATAATTGTAGCATTACTGAAATTCAGTCAGCGTGTGAAATTGAAGGTGCATAAGGTTGGAAGGTTTGGATAAAAAAAAAAACTTCTTCCATATAAACATTTCATTCTTCAGATTTCAAAAAGGATTCATATTTAATCTTTTCAAGTATTTTTTGGACCCATTATTTTCCATACCTTTTTATAATTAAAAACTCAGTAACTTATATGTTTTGTGGGTCTGAAGGAGTTTTTTTTATACTGGTAATTTTTTTGTTAAAAATTTAAAACACATTTTTAAAATTGCCTACCCCTAGCCTAGCGCATTGTGTGTGCTTAAAGCACATTATTGGCCAATTTATTTTATCTTCATTCAAAATAAGTCTTGGATATAACAGTATGAGTTTGAAGAAGGTTTAATTAAAAACGTTTTTACTCTTCTCCTTTTTTTCTATAATGAAAACAGTTATAATGAAATTGCGAATTGATCAGATAAATGTTGGTCTATATGGTATGTTAATAATTAATATAAAAATTCCATTTTTGAAAACTGGTCTTATGTTTTTTTTTTTTTTTTTTTTTGTGTATTGGGAAGTGGTTCAAAATTGGGGTAATAGGTGTGCGATGAAACTTACAAAGCAAAGTAATATAAGACCAGTAAAAAGGAATACTAAAGTGCAACGGTTGCTTTAATGCCAAAGGGCCTTGACTGCAGTATCTAGCACAACTATCCCCCTACTCGAGTCGTTAAACCTGTAGCCTCATTTTAACTAATTAATTTCTACTTGCAAGTTTTGAACTAGACAAAATTACCTACTTCATCTGAAACTATTGCGAACTTGGTTTTATTGTTCTCATGTGCAAGATAAGAGAAATTTAGTGCTTTTAGTATCATTCTTTATACTATACTATGCTATAAAAGTCACCGAAAAGTACTTGCATCCAAAAATACTTTTAGGGTAATACTTTAGGATAAATACTTTTAGGGTAAAAACTTTTTAGGGTTTCGTCCGTTATTAAGCATATACGTTATGCTATTATACAATAACATTTTTATTTCCCCATTATAAGAAACTAAACTAAAATAAAAAATAGATGAAAGGCCACAAAAAACAATAAAAACTAAGTCAATTAAGGGGTTCCTGGTTCGATCTCCCGAGGGTTCATAATGTCGGTAGACAAGTAACAATCAGTAATATCGACAAGTTATATTCAATTTTTTTCGGAAATTTGTATCGGCATAATTATCATGATTTATTTAACTTTAAAACTAACTTTAGTGGTAATTGGTTGGGGGGGGGGAGAATTTCCGGGTTTATTTCAACTCATAAAGTCAATAAAAAATGAAATGTTAAAAATAAATTATATAACGTATATTTTTAATACAGGTACTCTTCATAGCTTTCAATAGATTATTGAGCTCACCACATTTGTGTGAATGGTGCATGCTCATATTACATTTTTTACTTCTCTATATTTTTCCTTTGTGTGGGTCAAAGAGTTGCGCCAGTATTTTAAATTTCAACTAAGCAGTATTTTAAATTTCAGCTTTTAACTGTTTGGGAGATATGAATCAGAGTGCGACGGACGGACACATCACCCTAGGCACAAGGGCTTCGTGGAAGATCTTCGAAATCCTACAAATTATTTTAATAATTTAAAAAAATTAACTAAACTGGTTATTTTAAACTTTTTTAAAATAATTTTATTAACCTGTGTATAGACTTATCTTATATATTTATTATAACTGATTAAAAAGTTTAATTTTGAGGTTCAATATTTGACGTATAAAATATTATTAGACAAATGTAATTTAATTAATTTTACAAACAAAGCGGATTTAAAAATAAAATACAATATTTTTAAATATTCTGTCTTTTTGGCATTCGAGCTTATCGAAGGTGACGTGATCGTTCTAAAGAACGAAAAAAATGTATGTCTCCAATTTTGACAATTCCAAGAAAATCCGTTTCAGACAACAAGGAACATTTTAGTTCCATGTTTTTCCGTCGCTTAATTTTTTAAAAACCTCAAATCTTAAAAATTGCTACTCTGATATTAATGAAATTTAGATTATAGGTCATAATTAGGCCATGGCTAGTCCGTTATAAATTTCAACCTTCTGCGCCCATTTTTCCCTACCCACAAGCTTACTTACACACACACAAACAATTATTTACAATTATATCTTGAAAGTATTGGTCTGATTTTTATGAAATTTTGAAGTAGCCTGCAGACAGTCCCAGATTAAATTCAGCTGTCTGCGCTCTTTAAATATTGCTTAATTGATACTTTAATTCATGTTGACAATAACAGGTTGTAAAAGCGTAAAATCATTAAAGTTAAAGACGCGAGGAAGCTAATTGCCACACTATTTGGCACACTATTTTATTGGCTAATGTAAGTTGTATAGGGGGGGGGGGGATTGTCAACATATAATTTAATTATTGGAGAAATTTGAATATTGTCTGTAAACTTTGTAAGAAAACTATAATAAGGGATGTTCACATTCCTCTATTATCTTATCAATAATAGATAATATTAACATTCGATGATTATTTATGGTTTTACCCTCATGGCCTTTAACATCCGCTAATAACTCAATTTATTACACATTTTATCGATTTAGGATTCATATTTAATCTTTTCAAGTATTTTTTGGACCCATTATTTTCCATACCTTTTTATAATTAAAAACTCAGTAACTTATATGTTTTGTGGGTCTGAAGGAGTTTTTTTTATACTGGTAATNTTGTTATAGTGACAGAGTATTTAGTGTTTAATACTGAACTGTATGTTTATTAATATTGATTTGTTTATTTACAACCATTATACAATATACAACTTATGATACGTCTTGTTTCTGATCATTTTCTTTAAATTGAAACTTTAATGCTCGAAATTTATAGAATAGTTGATATAATTATATAAACTGCTGTTTATTTGGGACTCTATCCTACGTTTTGTAAATCTAGAATTGCTTCAAATACAATTATTGATTAAATTAGAATAAAATCATAGAGCTAGTCATATCTAATCATGAGGAAAACGTATATTGATAATATATCACATGATTGGAATTAATACCAGTGAGCTTCCCAATTTCGCACTGTTTGTTTGTGAATTTTGTATATCTGCCTTAAAATTAGAACAATAAAATAAAATTTCGAGCCTGCCCTAATGAAGAAAAAATGATAGTAATTATAATCTATGATAATGATACGTACTCACTCTGTACCTTAGAGGTAAAACCTTTGAGTTCTATGATTAATCTGCTGCTTCCGAGCTTACTGAAGGTAACGGAAGCTATGTAATCATTCTAAAGATTGACATTTTTTTATGTCTCCGATTTTAAAAATTTCATGACAGAAATCCGTTTCCGTAGGTCCGACTTACTCGTAGGTTCTTTGGATATATATTAATCTAAAATGTCAATAAATAAAAAAATTAAATCCTTTTTTTGAAAATTTAAGCAAATTACTACTGCTAACAAGATCTGAAATAATAAACGTGTTTACACATAGCATTTTCTAATACTTCTTCTACCTACTTGCAACGAACCGTATTTATTTAGACATGTAGAGAGGTAATCCAGATGGCTCCCATAACCAGTTATTATTTTTTTTCTAAAAATAGAAAAACTTTTTAATATATTACGAAAGGGGGAAAAAAGTCTGCTTCTCATTTATGTATTACACATATTTTCCAGCGGTTGACCTTTGTTTGCTCTTTATGTCCAGCTGTTCCATGTTGGCATTTAGCCATTGTGTTTTCATTTCAGATACTAAAAACTGAAAAAATTTAGTTTAACTTTTCTTTTCCTTTTCGTATTTACAAATGTTTTATTTAGTGTTTTTCATGGTTTTTTTTTTTTTTTTTTTTTTTTGTAAAAAAATGTTTCTTAAGAAAAATTAAATGTTTAAAAATGTTAGTAAATTTCTTTGATATATAGAATTATTTTATATGGTTCCTCTAGACTCTAGAGAGCAGAATAGTTTTTTATTCATTGTTATTTAAAAACTATTAAGTCCAGAACTTCACAGCGTTGGCATTTATCCAATTTCTTGCTAAATAAAGTTTTGTTTTTACTTTTTTTCTTCTTATGTTAAATTATTATTTTAGATTTTTTTAAAATCCGCAGTGCAGTTCTGAAAATGATTAATTTTTTTACTTTTACAGTCATTTTAGAGAGAGAGAAAAAAATATGAATTATTTAAATTTTGCAATCAACCTTCCCAATACAATTTAATTTAGGCAAATGTCAAGATATTTGGCTACGCTTTGGATATTCGCCTAGCCAATTGCAATAATAATTTATCAAAACTACTACTTAGTCTCTCCGGCTAGACATTGAGGAAAATCCTGCTGTGTTCATAGCGATTATTAAAACGATTTCCCCACGTTATGTGCCATCAGCTTATCCTTTACGGTTTTAAATCGGATGTCCCATGAGGACACATGAACTTAAATGAAGGCATTGAAACGATTTATTTTAACATTCGAGAAAATCAAATTTTTGTCTATATCTCTCAAAACTGAAAAGCCACCATTAACCCAATAAGCTTTCAAGATAGTACATCTTAGAAACTTGTATCTAACTTGGTCTACATCTATCATTAAAGGTAGGATGGACATAATTATCCATTGATGTATCCCAGTGTACGAATCCAAACCAATTTTTGTAGGCAGAGTCCGCTTATTAGTTTTACTACTTAGTTTGAAGTTATTTCTATTCTATTCTTCTATAGTTTTTTCTAGTCTTTTCTATAGTATTTCCATTCTTCTATAGTATTTTCTAGTCTTTTCTATAGTATGTATTTCTATTCTATTCTTCTATAGTATTTTATTTCATCTTTCGGGGTAAGTAAAAGTTATAAATTCTATAAAGATTTACGTTATTCTAATTAGCTTTTAAAGGTGATCAAATAACTATAATCAAATAAAGTGAATTACAATATAAATTGCTCGTCCTTGATAGGCCAGTACCTTTTTATGTGGCATTTATTTTAATATCGAGTAAGAAAATAAATTTTTGTAGTGGAATATTAACCAATTTCTGTA
>KZ651514.1:413219-427442 GCA_001010745.2 Gerris buenoi
GGAGGTACATAAGTAAGAGAGTAATTTTATTTACTTTAAAGATAAAAACCAAAGAAAAAAAATAAAAATAATAGAATGTGTAATCATTTAAGGCCTTGTTGTCCAGAACTGTGATAAGATAGTGTTCTAGAAACATTTATCAAAACGATGCTATTGTACTATTCTTATGTTAGTAATGTGATCTACATTCATGTGTGAACAAGTATTATACATTTTATTTGTTCGAAACTGTAATATGTATGTGGGACTTACAATTCAAGGATTTGTGACTTTTTATTATTATTGTGATCTATTGTCATTTTATTTAACTTTAAAACAATACTAATTATTATTTCTCTTTGGGGAAAATATTTCTTTTTTTTTGTTATCAAAACAAATAATTTTTATAATAGAATAATCAAACAAGAGTTTATCAATAAATACGCACAATGAAGTTGGATCGGTAACTTGTATCAATGTTTATCTACATTCAGACTACTCCGATATTACTTCGACGAATCAACAATGGCTGACGCCTGGATTGGCCCCTCATTCTCGTTTGCGAAAAGTAAATATTTTTTATTAGATAAGTGCGTCTATGGAGATCTTAAAGTAATGACATAAATTTTCTCTTCAAGTAAATGAAACTGGCTTATTAAACAAGAAACTGATTTCTTGTTTCATCTGAGGCTCTGATGATGAAGCCTTATGTAGGCTCCATCATCAGCTGCTTTGTTTATTCCCCCAGTTTCAATTTACGTGGAGTTCAATTTATGTTATTCCTGTAAATATTTTGTCCTACCTATTTTAGTGAAAAAGTAAATGTTTTGTACTTTTTTTTACATTTTCTTATACTTTGAGCATATACACAATGCTAGCTTGTTAGTCAGTCAGACACCTTTTTAAACGCTATCTCCTGGACTTAAAGTATAATGTCTGTGTTAAGTGATGTCCACTTGAATGTCCATGGCTATAGATAATTCTATTTACTTATTTGGTTTATCTGTTTAACTAAAAATGTGTGAACAGGTGTTATCATGGTTGTTTGTATAAAAAAGTACATTTTTAAATAAATTATAAAATTGATTTTCTCTTTTTATTTAAAGAGAACTTAGATAATAAAGAACAAAATATATAATTAATACCATCTTTTACAGAGATATAAATTTTTATATTTAATACGTAGAACATTTAATTTCTATTTTTGACCGGAATTATGCATCAGAAAAAAAAAAAATAATAGAATGTGTAATCATTTAAGGCCTTGTTGTCCAGAACTGTGATAAGATAGTGTTCTAGAAACATTTATCAAAACGATGCTATTGTACTATTCTTATGTTAGTAATGTGATCTACATTCATGTGTGAACAAGTATTATACATTTTATTTGTTCGAAACTGTAATATGTATGTGGGACTTACAATTCAAGGATTTGTGACTTTTTATTATTATTGTGATCTATTGTCATTTTATTTAACTTTAAAACAATACTAATTATTATTTCTCTTTGGGGAAAATATTTCTTTTTTTTTGTTATCAAAACAAATAATTTTTATAATAGAATAATCAAACAAGAGTTTATCAATAAATACGCACAATGAAGTTGGATCGGTAACTTGTATCAATGTTTATCTACATTCAGACTACTCCGATATTACTTCGACGAATCAACAATGGCTGACGCCTGGATTGGCCCCTCATTCTCGTTTGCGAAAAGTAAATATTTTTTATTAGATAAGTGCGTCTATGGAGATCTTAAAGTAATAACATAAATTTTCTCTTCAAGTAAATGAAACTGGCTTATTAAACAAGAAACTGATTTCTTGTTTCATCTGAGGCTCTGATGATGAAGCCTTATGTAGGCTCCATCATCAGCTGCTTTGTTTATTCCCCCAGTTTCAATTTACGTGGAGTTCAATTTATGTTATTCCTGTAAATATTTTGTCCTACCTATTTTAGTGAAAAAGTAAATGTTTTGTATTTTTTTTTTTTTTTTTTACATTTTCTTATACTTTGAGCATTTCTTTAAATTGTTNTTATTTATGTGTGAAGTGTGAAGTATGTTCAAATGTAAAAATACCACAGGGACACGTAGCTGGTTGAGATAAAGTGAGCATGAAGGCGTTGAATTTTATTTTAAGCATTTATCTTATCTTTATTGGAGAGGACAGGTAAAGAGTTTCTTGTATAGTCTGTCATAACCTTAGATATAATAGATAAGAACCACCTAATCTACCTCTCGTAGCCAACTGTTACTCTTATCACTCACTTTTTTCTTTCTATTATATGTAGTACATATAAAGAGAAAGTATTGTTATAGCGCGAAAAATCGGGTCACCTGAGTGTAAAAATGTTTATAAAAAATCCCGTCAAGTACTTGCCAGCAAGTTGCTAAAAGGGTTTCTTCGGTCATAAGAATTCATAAGTAGTATTATTTTTTTAAACAAAAATATCTATTGTACACTTTTAAAAAACTANTGAAGTTAGTTGAGTTGTCAAGAAGAACGTGTCTAGAGGGTTCACCAGGGGTAAAGGAAATGAATGAGATGTGAGTCATAATGTGAATGGAGCTGTGCTGGAGAACTCTCTCCTGGTACAGGCAACCTCAACATGTGGAACAGGTGCAAACCTTTACTTTATCTTCACCCACAGCCTCCGCTCTATAACTACTAGTTTAAAATAACCTGGATCCTAACTGCTCAAGAGTCTGAAATTAGGAATTGGACCTGTAAATTTTCCATTTGCATACTACACAATTGCTACCTTAAAGAACTATAATCAAAATTCTCTACAGTAACACGTCAAAAGAAAGTTGATTTTAGCTAGATCCTAATCAATCCTAGAGTCTCAAAACGTATTGGACCTGTAAATGACCATTTAGCTTACTTTTTGGAGAAGACTGTTCGCTTAATTTTTGCAGAAGACAGTTCGTTTAGTTTTTGCAGAAGACAGTTTGTTTAGTTTTTGCAGAAGACAGTTTGCTTACTTTTTGCTGATGAAAGTTTGCTTATTTTTTTAAGAAGACAGTTTGCTTACTTTTTAGGGTAATAATAATATTAAATCGTAGTAGAACAGTCTGAGGATGCTTGGCCCTACTAATTTGTATGGTAATATTTTAAGAATAATAAACAAAACCTAGTTTATTATAACAGTTTTGAAAACAAGTACTGTCGTCAATTTATCTAAGTTACACTAAGCTTACTAAAGTTTCGGTAAAACTGTTCTACCGGTTGTTTTTTTATTATCATTTGAATAGAAATAGAGTGATAAAGAAAGAGTGTAAAGGATTGAGAGGAAATGTGTTCAGGTGTTAAAGATATTTGTGTTTAAAGGAGTCAAGGAATATCTGTCTTTTAGCCCACCCCCAGGGGTTTTTTACGCTAGATTTGAAGTTAGTTGAGTTGTCAAGAAGAACGTGTCTAGAGGGTTCACCAGGGGTAAAGGAAATGAATGAGATGTGAGTCATAATGTGAATGGAGCTGTGCTGGAGAACTCTCTCCTGGTACAGGCAACCTCAACATGTGGAACAGGTGCAAACCTTTACTTTATCTTCACCCACAGCCTCCNAATTTATGTTATTCCTGTAAATATTTTGTCCTACCTATTTTAGTGAAAAAGTAAATGTTTTGTACTTTTTTTTACATTTTCTTATACTTTGAGCATTTCTTTAAATTGTTATTCCCCTTAATAAAAAATGGATGGGAGTAACAATCTAAAGAAGGTGTACGGGATGTTCTTCTTTAAACCGTTACTGCCCTTAACAGAAGTGGGATATATTCCTTAGCCCCAAAGTACATTGGACTAAACATCCAACATCCCTCTGTCTTAACGGTTATTTAGTCAAAATTAATTTATATTCTAAAAAGAAACAAAAAAAAACAAAAAAACAGAGGAGTAACAATCTAAAGAAGTACCATACTTTGTATGTATAAAAAGAAAAAGTAATAAAGCTCTAATATTCAATCTTAAAAATTGAGGAATTTCCGTTTTTTTTTTCAAGAGTGATATAATTATCTACAATGTTTATTTATTTATTTTTCTTTTTTTAAAATTAATTAAAGAAATTTATTAATGTTGGCTTTATGCAAACAAAGTCCAATTATATTAATTCAATTAATATAAATTAAAACACATCCTTAATTATAAATTTAATATATTTCTTTTATTTTTAATATCTGCTATTTGGAAAACATGATACATAAGAGTGCCTAACGCTGGTGTTTACCATTGATTATTTTTTCTTTTGTTTATTTTAAATTTAATCTTAAGCAATGGTTCAATTTCTATTTAACGTTTTAAAAATGGACTTATCTCAGTTTTGTTAAGTAAATTAAATGATCAATATTTTTTGTATTCAATTTACTTTATTCGTTTATAAAAAAAAATAATAATATTAATTTCGTTAATAAAAGAAAGCATAGAATAAAAATGAGGTAGAATAGGATCTAATTTTGTGTTATAAGAATCTGGTTATTGAGAATACTTGAGGGAAGGGATTGAAGACGAGGCTCTCTAAGAGCCCAACAGGCTGCCTCGTTAATTAGTAGCCGCCCTTTAGGTAAATTCTATAGTCCTTTAATTATTCATCCTTACTCGGTCAGGAGAAAAGAGGATATTGGATAATCTGCCCTTTACAAAGGCTTTTAACAAGACCCGAAATATTTCCCTAAACCTATCTAGAAAATTACTTGAAAAAACCCGAGTTGATTTAAAGCATTTGTTAGGCGCCAGCAGTCTTAAAATACGTAAAAGTTTAGCAGGAAATATTCATTGTTCGATTATTATCAGTAGTTAGTTCCATTGTTATTAGCTTATTACCTCGAATATACGACGCCCTCGAATATAAGACACATCCCGATTTTTGACCCAAAAACCTGGAGAAGAAACATTAATTCCTGTTTTGAAAAGGGAAAATCTTCCGTTTTTATTGTTTACCAACTTATTCAAACGACAAATTTAGGCAGTCTTCAATGGATATTGTTGAAATACAACATTTTGCTTACTTTTTGAACAAGACAGTTTCTTACTTTTTGCAGAAGACAGTTCGCTTACTTTTTGGATAAGACTGTTCGCTTACTTTTTGGATAAGACAGTTTGCTTCATTTTAGGAGAGGCAGTTTCCTTACTTTTTGTATAAGACAGTTCGCTTACTTTTTGGATAAGACAGTTTGCTTACATTTTGGATAAGACAGTTTGCCTACTTTTAGGAAAGGCAGTTTCCTTACTTTTTGGATAAGACAGTTTGCTTCATTTTAGGAGAGGCAGTTTCCTTACTTTTTGGAGAAGACTGTTTGCTTAATTTTTGCAGAAGACAGTTTGCTTAGTTTTTGCAGAAGACAGTTAGCATACTTTTTGGAGAAGACTGTTCGCTTACTTTTTGGATAAGACTGTATTTGTTTCATTTTTGGAAAAGGCAGTTTCCCCTACTTTTTGGAGAAGGCTGTTCGCTTACTTTTTGGATAAGACAGTTTGCTTACTTTTAGGAAAGGCAGTTTACTTACTTTTTGCAGATGACAGTTCGCTTATTTTTTGAAGAAGACAGTTTGCTTACTTTTTAGGGTAATAATAATATTAAATCGTAGTAGAACAGTCTGAGGATGCTTGGCCCTACTAATTTTTATGGTAATATTTTAAGAATAATAAACAAAACCAAGTTTATTATAACAGTTTTGAAAACAAGTACTGTCGTCAATTTATCTAAGTTACACTAAGCTTACTAAAGTTTCGGTAAAACTGTTCTACCGGTTGTTTTTTTATTATCATTTGAATAGAAATAGAGTGATAAAGAAAGAGTGTAAAGGGTTGAGAGGAAATGTGTTCAGGTGTTAAAGATATTTGTGTTTAAAGGAGTCAAGGAATATCTGTCTTTTAGCCCACCCCCAGGGGTTTTTTACGCTAGATTTGAAGTTAGTTGAGTTGTCAAGAAGAACGTGTCTAGAGGGTTCACCAGGGGTAAAGGAAATGAATGAGATGTGAGTCATAATGTGAATGGAGCTGTGCTGGAGAACCTCTCTCCTGGTACGGACAACCTCAACATGTGGAACAGGTGCAAACCTTTACTTTATCTTCTCCCACAGCCTGCGCTCCATAACTACTTGTTTAAAATAACCTGGATCCCAACTGCT
Organism: Gerris buenoi; assembly: GCA_001010745.2. Classification (NCBI taxonomy): domain Eukaryota; kingdom Metazoa; phylum Arthropoda; class Insecta; order Hemiptera; family Gerridae; genus Gerris; species Gerris buenoi. The sequence continues at coordinate 419,324 of KZ651514.1, forward strand.
CAATAGTCTGAAATTAGGAATTGGACCTGTAAATTTTCTATTTACATACTAAACTACTGCAACTTTAAAGATAAGGATTAAAGATATGAATCTAGAATCAAAATTCTCTGTATAAGAGTAAAAACATCTTAAGAAAGTTGATTTTAGATACTAACTGCTCAAGAGTCTGAAATTAGTAATTGGACCTGTAAATTTTCCATTTACATTCACAATTGCAACCTTTGATGATCTATAATCAAAATTCTCTGTATAAGAGTAAAAAACACATCTAAAGAAAGTCGATTTTAGCTAGATCATTACTGCTCAATTGCTCAATAGCCTCAAATCAGGTATTGGACCTGTAAATTTACCATTTAGATGCTACAGCCCTCCCCCGGAAAAGGTTTTTCAAAATAGATCTTCAGAAAAGCATTTTGAGACCACATCTTAAGTATGTTTCTCATAATTAATCTTAAAAATTAATTGTTCATCTTTTTCTCGTGTTATAGGTAAAATTAGTGCAATCAGCGGCATTTTAGCTAGTTCGGTCAAATCGGTATTTTGACTTTTCATTTTATTTCATAACTATTTTCCGGTAAAAATACACAGGAAAGAACAGATCAACAAATTAAAGTCTTTTTTCTTTAAAATAAAATCCATCAATGTCCTCTTGCACTTTTCTCAGAGTAAAGCACTTTTTTCTTTCAACATTTGGGAGGTACATAAGTAAGAGAGTAATTTTATTTACTTTAAAGATAAAAACCAAAGCTCGAGCAGAGAAATCCATGAGTGAGCGTCAGTTCTAACTAGTTTTTAACTAGATGCCAAACCGTATTTAGACATATCTTTACTATTTTAAGCATTTGACACATTGGTATTGACTACTTACTGGTACGCATAAACGAAACTGAGACACCGGGACAGAGTGTTGAAACCGGGACTGTCCCAGTCAAACAGGGACTTATGGCAAGCCTACCCATGACCAACGAAAGAGCCACTTCTCTTCATGAAAAGTGGCTTCCCGTATAATTCACNTTAGAAAAGCATTTTTAGACCACATCTTAAGTATGTATCACATAATTATTATTCTTTAAAAAAATTGGTTAAGAATTTCATATTGTAAACCTTTCTCACGTGTTATAGGTAAAATTAGTGCACTCAGCAGCATTTTAGCCAGTTTGGTCAAATCGGTATTTTGACTTGGTTCATTTGCATTCCCTTTTATATGAAAATATGATAAACGTGTATATAAAAAGAATTACTGTACTCTTAAAGAGCTTTCCAACGATGTGCATCTTGTAGGGTAAATACTATTTTGACTTACATATATGTAGGTACATACATTTTCAGGAAAAAAATACACAGGGAAGGTCAACAAATTAAAGTCTGTTTTCTTTAAAATGGAATCCATCAATGTTCTCTTGCACTTTTTTCAGAGTTAAAGCACATTTTTCTTCCAAAATTTGGGAGATACCGATACCAAAGTAAGTAAGTAATTTTATTCACTTTGCAGATAAAAACCAAACCTTGAGCAGAGAAATCCTGGAGAGAGCGCCAGTTCAAATTTTCTAACGAGATTCCAAACCGTATTTAGACATGTCTTTACTATTTTAAGCATTTGACAGATGGGTATTAACTACTTACTGGTACGCATAAACGAAACTGAGACACCGGGACAGAGTGTTGAAACCGGGACTGTCCCAGTCAAACAGGGACTTATGGCAAGCCTACCCATGACCAACGAAAGAGCCACTTCTCTTCATGAAAAGTGGCTTCCCGTATAATTCACAATGCTGAATTAATCGGTACCTCCTGTGTAATTTTGTATTTATATAAGTGACTTATTATATTAAAGGCATTCTTTATGAATGCCTTAGTTTTCTCTGGTATCTTTAGCTTTTCGGGCTAATATCTTCTCGGATATCTATTTTTTCCTTATCAGATATTTTTGAGATATATCATTCCTTAAAAATGAACTGTTTCGTCATAATAGTTATCACATTGATAATTTATTAAAGCTATTTAGTATTAAAAAATAATTAATTTAAATCCTTTAAAATAAATTTATATAATTTTTATCTATAAATCAGCCATCATAATTTATGAGCCAATTAGTATTTATTTATTATTTATGAACTAATTAATATTTATTATTTTTTGGTTTTTCTTTATTCAAAAGTGACATAGTGAGTCCTCGTATTTTCAAATTAGGTGTTCTTGAAATTGTAGCGACTAGCGACGAAATGTCCTGTGTTATGCGAAGAAAACAATGCCCTACGCCCTAAACCTTTTATAACCTCGTGTTCCTTTTACATATTTTTTATCGTTTGATCATAAATTATAAAATCGGTATTTTATCAATATTTGAAAAATAAAATTACCAATTTTAGAGAATATAGAAAATAAATCAGTGTGTAAATCATTCAAAAAATAATGTGTTATTTAAAATATCAAGAAGAAATATTCAAGGAATGTGGTTAAAATCTATTTTTTAGGTCTTTAATTTAAGTTTTATAATCTCGTTATAGGATCCCAAGAGGGAGAAATATGGAAAAGCTCTTTTAAAATTTACCTTTAATGAAATTACTTTTATTTGTTATATTAAACAACTTCTCTTATAGGTAGCTTTTAGGTAAGGGAAGCTATAAGTAATCGTTCTGAAGAAAGAACAAATGTTATATCTCCTATTTAAAAAATTCCTAGATAGAAATCCTTCTGTCCCGTGTCTGTCTGTCGTTAATTTTGTGCACCAACGAATCTTAAAAACGTACTCGTCCAATTTTTATGTAATTTGGATGGTGGGTCATAATTTGGTGGCTCATAATACATTTTAATATTTTGTGCTCATTAGTTTCTCTTCCACATGCACACAAACATACATTTTTATACTCCTATATCTTCAAAAGTACTCATCTGATTTTTATGTCTTTTGGATGGTTTGTCGATAGTAGTAGGCAGATAGCCCTAGATTAATTTCTACCGTCTCCGCTTAATATATTGTGCTAAATAAAGTACTTTTATTCGTGTAAAAAAACTAAATAATTTTGACAATTTTTTTTTTTTTTTNTTGGACAGACATATCCGATATCTTATAGTCTTGCAAATAAATTTAAACCCGAATACATAATGCGTATTTTATACGTTTGTTCCAACACCCTTATTTTTACCGTCCTTTGTATCGGTAATCATTCGGGAATCGTTTGGGGCAGGTTACGCATGCGCTAACATTGTACTGTAATAAAATCATGTCAGGTTGGAACGGGTTTAGGACTATAATGCGCACCATTTTAAAAACATTCAAGGAAACCTAACATTTAGGGAACCTTCTAACTGTTAGGTTACACATGTTGACATATGTGACGATTGACATAACTGCGTATGTCATTCAAACCAGTAGTTGGTATTGTCAGAGGATCGTTTGGAAAGAGTAAACGGTTCATAAACGATCCCTGCACGGGTCGAAACAGTTATGAAGGGCGGTACGTAACACTATCACAAGTCGGGTTGGAACGGCTTTTATCTATTGCGCATGCCCGAGACGTTCCCGCTGTCGGTACACTTCTCGGTTGGAACAAACCTAGTACTTAACTAGTAAAAATAGTTGGGTTAATTGAAGCAAACGTAGCTAGCTTCTTACATCAAACAAAATATGAACCTTGTCTGTTTTACTTTTTGTCTGTCAGTAACGTTTTCGACGATAACTTAAGTAAAAATTATACCGATATGTGAAGTTTAAATTTGGTATTCATGTTACTTTTATTAATTCATAGGCTTAGTTTCATTCGACAGTTTTATTCGTCTAAGAGTTCGCGCGCAAAGCTCGCAGAAGAGCCAATTTCAAATTAAATTTTAGGAAGGGAAACATTTCTCTCTTCATCTATTCGATTTGTCATTTTTTTTTTCTTATTAAAACTAATGACAACATCGCAATAAAATTATAAAGATCGCTAAATCAAATCCTCTAAATTTGATCTCAATGTCTATTAAAATTGTAAAACACCAAACCAAGTAAAGTAAATTTATTAGATTACAAATCCTTTTACTTTATATGCGTAAAGGAGTTTACAAGTTGAATTGTTCTCCATCTTATCTATACACATAAAATTAAAGTTTTGTTTGTACATTGGTCAGAATTGCAAAATTGTTGTATAATTTTTGATTTCATTCGTTCTGAAAACCGAATCCAGCCTTAACTTTTTTGTATATACATAATATATATGTATGTTTTTAAGTGTATCCTCACCAGTCTGACTTAGTTGGAGCAAAACTGGCTTAACGAAATCGATTCATTTTTTCAGAGCTGAGCGCAAATAAAAAGGTATAGGGTTGGTTTCATCGAAAAATATTGAATTACTAACAATTTTGTTTAAAATATTTGGTTGACTAAGTTCATATCAAGTGACAAAATCAAGTATATTATTTTGTTTCCTTTCTTTTTAACAGAGTTATTTTAACATTGTGGAATATATTACTCATTCAGTAAAAACATCTGAAGCTTTCATTCATCTTGTTCCTTGTTAATTAAAATTTTCTCAATGACAGTTTGTTGTTTTAAAAAGAAATCGTACTTTATAAGTTACTTTTATTTTAAGGGAGTTACATAAGAGTTGATTATTATCTAATATGAATCAACTTAAAACTTAGTACCTTATAATAAGCATTTTGTAATTTGAATTCTTATTACCAGGAGTAAAAAAGAGTATTGTGGCTGTTAAAAGTTATTTTTACCTTGTTAAGTCTGTCTTATATAATTAAGATTTTATCCGTTATACGAGAAGCGAAGTGGGTAAGCTATTTAATGTTATTTGTGAGTTTTAAATTCTTCTTTCTTACCTTTTCCTTTTATATAGAGTCAGGTTACGTAAAATAAATTTTCACTACAGTGTTCAGTGTTCACTCTTTAATGTTATCACTTTTTACATTTTGTCGAGATTGTTTTTCTTTTGTCAGATTTTTACGTATAAACGGATTTAGGGTGGGATTAGGATTTTGATAGAGGTTGAAGGGACAGGCTGGAAGGTTATTTCGAGGTAAAGATGATTAACTTATTCATTACATTCTTCATGGTATGCAAGCAAAGTATTCCCTTACATACCCTTCACTTTTTTTAGGGAGGCTGAAGAAAATTCTGTCGCTAAACAGGATATTTAAATTCATGTCCTGTTAGAACCCTGGTACTAAAAGACGTGAGGTTACCTCTAATAAATAGAACGAGAGGCATTCAAATAATCTCAAAAAAACCTCTTGAAGGATGATGAAGTTTTTAGTTTTTTCTTTTATATAATTTGAACTTTCTGGTCATACGAATCTCTTATTATTAAAGTTGTTTATTGCTTCCAAACTTACCGAAGGTTGCGAACGCTATGTGATCGTTTCGAAGAACAAAAAAGTATCTATTATCTATAATCTATATGTATCCGATTTTAAAAATTCATGTCCGTTTCAGACATCAAGGAACATTTTTGGCCCTGTATATGTATCTGTCGCTTAATTGTTACTAATCAACATATCTTTTACTCGTCTGATTTAGATGGTAGGTCATAGCTAGCTCCTTGTTGTTGCCCTTACATGTTTCAACCACCTTCGCCCTTTTGCTACTCTTCCACATACGCACAAACCTACTTTTATTGAATTCAAAGAATTATGGATTCTAATGTCTCGTTTACATTCAGCTCACTTGAACAGTGAATAAGGAAGGTTGCATTTGATAGAGTATTGCGTGTGTATGTAAACATGATACTTGCGCTGCCAGTGGCTCATCGTAGTCAGTTTTCGTGTGGAGATCAAAGGACCGGCAGCGCGAGTGATATGAAGTGTTTACATTTTGTTCTTCTTACTTACCTTAACCTATATTTGCTGTGTTACTAAATATATTTAAAAAATCGTAAAATATCGGAAAATGTTTCGATTCCGCTGAATTTTGCAGCAGTTATTCCTTTATAAGCTAATCATTCTCATTGAATTTCGTTTGGATATCTGTCGTCATTTTGAAAATATCGACGTTTGAAACTTAAACACTAAACAATTTCGACAATATTAACAATTGAAGTGTCGATGGAAACATTTTAACATAAAGGACAATATGCAACATGTCGCTGAAGCTGCATCTTCTTTGACGTCCTCCATTGCCCATTGCATAATATAGAATAGGAAGTAAGTGAAGCTCCAATCTAAACATTCACTGTATTTGGTGCTGCCACAAAAGTATTTTTAAATACAGCAACACGATGAGCAGTGGCAGAGGCTGAATGTAAACGAGGCATAAAATTTAGTGAAAGAAAAAAATGGTTCTGTATCAAACGGACGTTGTTGTTAGCAGGTCATTGACCTGTATGACCCTTAGGCGAAGTGCAAGTGTGAAGTAACGGTTAATTATGCATTGAAGAACCTTNTGATTATATTTTTTTTCCATTTGCTCTATGTTGCCGCGGGTTACTAACAATTAATATCTATAAATCAATTAAATTAATTTGATAATTATCTGAAAAAAACTAATTTTTATTTGTTTTAATCTAAATACTAGTTAATATTCTATTTGAAAATTATTTATTATTTATATAAGCTACCTCGCTAAAGCTAATTGTTTATCTGCAAATTAGGGCAAATTAATATTTTTGCCAGAAATAGATTTATCTAATTGAATCTCTAGCAATCAGTTAACGAATATTTTTAGTAATTCAATTAAATCCAATGTGTTTTAATATAAACAGGTATCGTGCATAAGGGGAAACCTTTTGTGTTTTAATTTTATTAATTAGTTGCAAAGTGGTCCTCTGACACGTGTTCCTCTCATTCTTCATTATTAATTTAATGTATTCTAGGTTTCTGTTATATTTTTAAGTAGGTATTAAGCTCCCTTTGACTTAGTTTTTTGCTCCTCATTTTGTAAAATGAAGTAAATTATTTCTGTTTTTATTTTTTTCTCGTTCCTTTTTTAACCGTCAATGTTTCTTTTTTAACCTGCACAATTTTGATTTTTTCTTTTTTCAATTTACTTATTATTATAATTTAGTGTTTCATTTTCTTTTGCTTCCGAGCTTACCGAAGGCAACGGAAACTATGTGACAATTATGGTGAACGATTTTTTTTTTGTCTACGATTTTTAAAAGTCTGTGATAGAAATCCGTTTCAGATATCATAATTTAGAGATGGTAGTTCATTATTTGCCCATTGTTGATCCCATGTATGTTTCAACCTTCTGCGTTAATTTGTTTCTCTTCCACATGCGCAATAACATACATTTATTTAATTACTAGCCTTCACCCCGCGCTTCGCGCGGGGCTCATGCTAGGTATTAGTGCAATTGTTTCCTAATGTCATGTAAGCCTAGCAATTAAATATAATGCCTAAATAGTTTTTTTCTAAGCCATCTACGAATAAAATCTGAATCATTCAAAAAATAATGTGTTATTTAAAATATCAAGAAGAAATATTCAAGGAATGTGGTTAAAATCTATTTTTTAGGTCTTTAATTTAAGTTTTATAATCTCGTTATAGGATCCCAAGAGGGAGAAATATGGAAAAGCTCTTTTAAAATTTACCTTTAATGAAATTACTTTTATTTGTTATATTAAACAACTTCTCTTATAGGTAGCTTTTAGGTAAGGGAAGCTATAAGTAATCGTTCTGAAGAAAGAACAAATGTTATATCTCCTATTTAAAAAATTCCTAGATAGAAATCCTTCTGTCCCGTGTCTGTCTGTCGTTAATTTTGTGCACCAACGAATCTTAAAAACGTACTCGTCCAATTTTTATGTAATTTGGATGGTGGGTCATAATTTGGTGGCTCATATTACATTTTAATATTTTGTGCTCATTAGTTTCTCTTCCACATGCACACAAACATACATTTTTATACTCCTATATCTTCAAAAGTACTCATCTGATTTTTATGTCTTTTGGATGGTTTGTCGATAGTAGTAGGCAGATAGCCCTAGATTAATTTCTACCGTCTCCGCTTAATATATTGTGCTAAATAAAGTACTTTTATTCGTGTAAAAAAACTAAATAATTTTGACAATTTTTTTTTTTTTTTTTTTTTTCAAATTTTTAAATCGAATGTTCTTTTTTTTCGTGAAGGACTGCATTGCGATGTAATAAGACTCTTCGACTTCTCACTCTCGACATGCACTGTTACAGA
>KZ651515.1:11858-22899 GCA_001010745.2 Gerris buenoi
GTAAGCCAGATACTAAACCATTTGCGCCATACCTATGTAACGAATATCGGAGCACAAAACTTCCTATTTAAATGTTTTAATTATAACTGCATAAAACTTACTATTTAAACAGTAAATATCTCTTTAAATATCTATTTTAATTATAACTAATTATCTCTCAGCTCTTTTTCTCAACCATATTTATTATTCTGCCCGTTACCGCGGGCCTAACGGCTAGTACTTAATATTTTGTTAAAGCAATGGACAAACAACCCAAACTAGAAATGTAAGAAATGTTTTACGTTTTTCTAATCCAGTTGATTTTAAGATTTTATATCATAAATGTATATTTTTGCTTCCGAACTTACCGAAGGTAATGGAAGACTATGTGATTATTCTGGAGAACGAAAATATTTTAAGTCTCCGATTTCAAAAATTCCAAGACAGAAATCCGTTTCAGACATTAGGGAACATTATAGGTCCAGTGTCTGTCGCTTAATTTTTGCGAACAAATATAATATCTTAAAAACTACTCGTCTGGTTTTAGATGGTATTGTTGATCCCAAACAAGTTTCATCCCATTTGTTTTTCCACATGATCAAAACATACAATTATTTTAAATCAAATTACAAATACTATTTACAACAGTAGACAGACAGAGACAAAAATAGACTTCAGCGCCGGGATTCGAACCATTGGCCTCCTTTATTTCCAGTAAAGGCGCTCTAGCTATTTAAGCTAAAACTTAAAAATTGGAATTCATAAATTTATTTACACCTATACCTTCAACAGTACTCATCTGATTTTTGATATTTGTATGTTATGCCCGCAGACGAACTTAGCCGATCATGTATTCTTAAAAAGCGCTGAAAGGTAACTTGAACACAAAAGTCTAGCTTTTTGTACGACTTACTTTTTGTTATACTTTTTTGTACGCTATCTTCTGGACTATTATGCCTGTGTAAGAATACGCAGAGCTATTCCTTTAATCTCTATATTTTTTAGTCATTTAAAGTTATTATTGGTAAATTTAGAGTTTGATTATGAAGTCTTCATTCTATTAGTAGATATGTTTGAACTTAGTCGATGACTATTCTACACATTCTAATTAATATAATATGAGACACGTGTACAATTAAAAATCTGGTCTTACGCGGAAATAATTAAGTCAACATTCCAACTGTCTCTTAATATTATTTATTTATCTTGTTAAATAAAAGAAATGCATTAGTTTATTAATTAATCGTACTTTCGATATCGCGTGATATTAGAGAGTTGAACTAGAAATGAAAAAGAATTGGTAGATAATTATTATTCTAAATATTTTAATTAGTTGTTCTTATCCAANAAACATAAGGGAGTAACATTCTAAAGATTTCCCCCTTTATTAAATCTAAGGTCACATAAACGGGAAAAATAAACGTAATCAAATAAATTTCTTATCTTAATATTTTACTTTTTTCTTATTCATTTATACATATAATTAACAATAGATATTTAGGATAATAATATTTTAAAAGAATTTTCTTTAAGTATAAACTCAACGACTCTTATCTTTTGAGTAGAATACTCTGTTGGAGTTAGGTGATAATTCAACTGTAATTCACAATAAAACATAAAATTAAGGATTTCATAAAATCTTATTTAGCTAAAATTGGGTGACTAGACTCATGCAAGAATTGTAGAATGGACCTGCAATTTAGAATGGCTTCTAATAAATGCATCTGCCTTGAAAGAGACAGATAGGTTAGCACAGGTAAATAGATATTTTGATAGGTAATTATTACTGTGGTAGATTTAAAGTAAAAGGTTCACTTGTGTTACATGAACTTAGAGTACGTAGAATGATTGTTGCTAATGAAAGGCATCGTAGAAGTTGTGCTTTATTCAAAGTCTGATTGATAGGTGTCCTTCAGTCTTTTCAGATTACCTTTATTCAAGACAATAATCCCATGGGAGTTAGTCAGGAGTTTGAACTCGGTCCGCGCATATTCTCTTCTTCTGTAAGCAGTATTTAAACCACAGAACTTATTGCTTTGACTTGAATCAGAACTGTTAAGTTGGATTTCTTCAGATATTCATTCTGAGAAATCTTGGTGTTGGTGATAGATTAAGATTTGGTGAGTTGAATTGTTGGTGTAAATGGGAGATCAGTGAATAACAAGGATTTTATTTTCTGTTGATTGACATTTTATGCCACTTTTTGACGTTAAATTATCCTCTCTCGAGACGTCTTGTAGATTCTTTTGCCACATTTAAATTTATTAGTGCTTTATTTTAACTATTGATACATTAAGAGGTTTCGTATTTGTAGCGGGTGAAGACTAATCTTTTATATAATCGAGTAGTGTCCCAACAACGACAACGACTCACCTCTAAATGATTTATAACGTTAAAAATTGATGTGCCATAAGCTGGGATCGAACCCGAAGCTACTGGGTGTAAGCCAGATACTAAACCATTTGCGCCATACCTATGTAACGAATATAGGAGCACAAAACTTCCTATTTAAATGTTTTAATTATAACTGCATAAAACTTACTATTTAAACAGTAAATATCTCTTTAAATATCTATTTTAATTATAACTAATTATCTCTCAGCTCTTTTTCTCAACCATATTTATTATTCTGCCCGTTACCGCGGGCCTAACGGCTAGTACTTAATATTTTGTTAAAGCAATGGACAAACAACCCAAACTAGAAATGTAAGAAATGTTTTACGTTTTTCTAATCCAGTTGATTTTAAGATTTTATATCATAAATGTATATTTTTGCTTCCGAACTTACCGAAGGTAATGGAAGACTATGTGATTATTCTGGAGAACGAAAATATTTTAAGTCTCCGATTTCAAAAATTCCAAGACAGAAATCCGTTTCAGACATTAGGGAACATTATAGGTCCAGTGTCTGTCGCTTAATTTTTGCGAACAAATATAATATCTTAAAAACTACTCGTCTGGTTTTAGATGGTATTGTTGATCCCAAACAAGTTTCATCCCATTTGTTTTTCCACATGATCAAAACATACAATTATTTTAAATCAAATTACAAATACTATTTACAACAGTAGACAAACAGAGATAAAAATAGACTTCAGCGCCGGGATTCGAACCATTGGCCTCCTTTATTTCCAGTAAAGGCGCTCTAGCTATTTAAGCTAAAACTTAAAAATTGGAATTCATAAATTTATTTACACCTATACCTTCAACAGTACTCATCTGATTTTTGATATTTGTATGTTATGCCCGCAGACGAACTTAGCCGATCATGTATTCTTAAAAGGCGCTGAAAGGTAACTTGAACACAAAAGTCTAGCTTTTTGTACTACTTACTTTTTGTTATACTTTTTTGTACGCTATCTTCTGGACTATTATGCCTGTATAAGAATACGCAAAGCTATTCCTTTAATCTCTATATTTTTTAGTCATTTAAAGTTATTATTGGTAAATTTAGAGTTTGATTATGAAGTCTTCATTCTATTAGTAGATATGTTTGAACTTAGTCGATGACTATTCTACACATTCTAATTAATATAATATGAGACACGTGTAGAATTAAAAATCTGGTCTTACGCGGAAATAATTAAGTCAACATTCCAACTGTCTCTTAATATTATTTATTTATCTTGTTAAATAAAAGAAATGCATTAGTTTATTAATTAATCGTACTTTCGATATCGCGTGATATTAGAGAGTTGAACTAGAAATGAAAAAGAATTGGTAGATAATTATTATTCTAAATATTTTAATTAGTTGTTCTTATCCAAGATATTATCATAATCAGAAGAATGTAATTACTTGTATTCATCTTATGTTTTTGTAGTTGTATTTATAATTGCTCTCTTTGTGTTATTTGCTTATTAAAGATATTAAAAATAAATAATTTTGAAGTTCTTAAAGATTAAAATTTGTCTTGTCTATTGCTATTTGCTGTACCTGAATCGTGTTCCTTTTTACTACGTGTTTATTAGCTTGCTTTGTTGTTGTTTTTTTTTGTCCAGTACAAATCTTGCAATCGATTTCTAACTAACTTCCCGAGTACCTAGACATTTGAACCTTTTAAAATAGCTCAAAACACGATCACAATGCATTATTTTAATACTTTTATCCATCTTTCAGCAAAATTTAATTCGTTTGCAGCAAATGTACTGTATGGAAAGTTAGTTCGGAAAAAATCCACAAGTTATTTTATTGGTTTGGGCATGTCCCATATTTACAATCTTCATTTTGACAAGTTTCAAATTTATGATTTGTGACAGAAAATTTAAAAACGTATTATATAAAAAGTCATTTTTATCTTGCAATTATTATTGTTTAAATTACAAGGAATTAAGGGAGATGCTTCATTTTAATTTGTCAAATACTGATCGGATTTATTTAGCAAAATTGTGTATGAAGTGTCTTGATGAAAAACTTTCATAGGTTTCTCTTATTGTTTTAATGCTTTAACTTTACCGTCATAAATGCGCATTTCCCGAAAGCCGTTCTCTTTTTAAGTCAAAAATACGGTTTGTTCTAAAATACTTGGTATCTATTTTATTTTTTTATTTTTTTTTTTCTTAGTGCATACTGCATTTTTATAGTTTATTGAAATTCAGAGAACAGCTATATTTATCTGGGAGGCTGTAAGATAAACAGGTCTTTAGTATTGCAATGCAAAGACTGCACTGTGAGGAAGATTACCGGGAGTGCCGTGACTACGGACAGAAGTGCCGTGTCTAGAGCCCATTAGTACTCCTTGCTCCCCCCACTCCCGCGGTGTCTCCGTTTATTAATAAGACTGGGGCAGTGATTTATAGACGGTAGAACGGCCGGACGGGACTAGGCTGTGTTCGCCCAGTGGCCCCCTGAACTCTGACATCCTACCTTCCTACTCGACTCGATAGCTTATAATTAAATATTGCCTACTTGCTAACCGGTAACGTATCCGCGGCCGCCTCTCCTTCTTCGCTTTCCACGCCTTGCGTCCCTCCGATATTATAATTATCCAACCTTTTCCATTTTTTAAATATATATCTCAATAATAATTTATCCGAATAATCAGGAGCAGGCTTTACCAAGTTTGGACTTCGGACCGTTCCCTAAGGCGGATATGTAAAAGGCAGGAGAGATAAAAGTTTTTTTTTCAGCGTTCGATATATCGTGGTTTGGAGGCTGCACAATCGAAGGGGTCATAAGAGCTAAATCGTTGACAACGTAATTGTACTTTTCGGTTGTAATGCATTATGTCGACTCGAAAACATATTCGTTTAAGGAAGGTTACCGATCCCGATACAGATATATTTACATGTCGTTAAAAAATTATTTAAGATCATCAATCTATCCAGGGTCACGTGCATAAAGCAGTTTTTGGCTTAAAGGCATACTCCGCTCGGAATTCATTGATCTCAGAATCTTAATCCCCTCATGAAGTTCCTCAATTACAATTGCTTTCAATTATACCTCGATTTGGGTCATTGAAGTGGCACACCTTTAATTTTTTTTATGGTAAAAATATTTGAATTTCTATAAGAATCGTTGGAGCGAGATATCGTATCATGCCTTAAGAAGCCTGATGTGTAGATGGTTTTATATAAAAGAAGAGGCTGAAGATTAGGCAAGATGCCGAGGGAGGTCCTCGCCGTGATCCCCATCACACGACCCGCTCTTCTTGCCCAGCGCTAATTAAGGACCCGGGCAAAGAGTTGCGGGGGATTCGCTAATTATTCCATCACGAGGTACCCTCCCATGCTCCAGGGGCCGTTTCTTTAGACCTCGCGCACTCACACAATAATACACACTCGCCAAGCTAGACCACGTCTCGGACACCCACATGATACAATGGGCAACCCTCTCTTGCACGGCTCACAGTCTTATGCAATGCCTCACCATGACAAGCGCATCGCTAAACAAATGCTCTCAATATCTTTAAACAGCTTTAACCACTTCATCACGTTTTGGCAAACCTGATTCCGACTCACTGATCATTAAATTTATTTTGTCATGACACACATTCTGAATCATTTATCTCATAATTGTGACACAAATGAATAATAGAAGTCAGCATTTTTCATCTGAATAAAAATGATTTAAGGTATTAAATTTCAGGTTAATACGACTTTTATTATAGAAAAGGTGTAGTTCAATAACCAAACAACTGTTACTACAATTGACCGGTTTCGGCTGTCCTAATTCAGCCTTCTTCAGACAACCTGTGTAGGTTATTAGGAGACTCTAAAAAAGCAAGTAACTAACTAACTACTTGTAACTAACTAAGTAGTAACTACTAGTAACTAACTAAGTAGTAGCTACTAGTAACTAACTAAGTAGTAACTACTAGTAACTAACTAACTTACTAAACTTGCATTTTTAGAGTCTCCTAATAACCTACACAGATTATCTGAAGAAGGCTGCTTTAGAACAGCCGAAACCGGTCAATTGTAGTAAATAAAGTTATTTTGTGTGAAGACGTTGTTTGGTTATTGAACTACACCTCTTCTATGATGAGTCGCTATCACACATTGGAGAAAAACACCATCGATGACTTTTATTAACCTAAAGAACTTTAATGCAAGTTTAAAAAAAAAAAAAAAANTATTTAAAGAGATATTTACTGTTTAAATAGTAAGTTTTATGCAGTTATAATTAAAATTAAAACATTTAAATAGGAAGTTTTGTGCTCCGATATTCGTTATATAGGTATGGCGCAATTGGTTAAGTATCTGGCTTACACCCAGGAGCCCCGGGTTCGATCCCAGCTTATGGCGCATCAATTTTTAACGTTATAAATCATTTAGAGGTGAGTTGTCGTTGTCGTCGGGACGCTACTCGATTATATAAAAGATATGTTTGAGAATAATAATTTTAATTTCATAATGTTTTATGAGGGATAGACGAGAAATCTTGGCAGAGCTCTTGCTTATAATAGTGGTTTTAACATTCTTATTTATAAAAAAAAATCATCTGGTACCACGAGGAATGTTAATACAAAGGAACTAGATCGCGCTAAAGTGTTTGCATTAATAAATTGCACGCATTTTTTATATCTTCGTAGTACAGGGTGTCTATAAATGGGATTAGTTCTTATAATTAAAGTTAATCTTTACATTTCATACTAGACTAAGCTTGTTTTATTGTTGCTAACTTTTATTTATTTATTTTTTTTTTTTTAAATGAAGGGCCTTGTTAAAAAGTAATTTTCTTAGATGGAAATAATTTTGTTGTAACACTAGTACGTTGCAATCTACTGTGACAGCGTGGGTTGATCTGCTTGCACCACTTTGGGATTAAAAACTTAACTCTCACCTTCTATCCCAGATTAAGAATGACTTGCATGCATTTAGTTGAAACCGGTCTCTCCGGTCTTCACTGACTTCACCGTTGCACTGGCGTCTAAAGTTACTGGACTCTAAAAAAAGCCTTTTTTACATAAACACCATTGCAGGAATAACAAATTATCTATTCTAGTTTAGGTTTTTTTTTAATTATAATTTATATGTTGATGTTAGAATCTCAAAAAAATAAATATGCAATAATAGTCATAAAAAAGTATATACTTTTTTTAATATAAAAAATACTAATTACATTTAATGATTTATTAATTACGTATTTCTAAGAAATTTCAATTTTTATCACATTTCGTAATTTACATTTACGTATTTATTCTAGTGATATACTATTTTTTCGTGTTTGTAAGTAAATGCAATCACCATCAAACTTGCAATCCTCATGTGCGAAGTGTTTGTGTAGCCACCAGTCCGACTTTATAGAATTAACAGTGGACGAAAAGATTGGCCCGCTAATGAGTCCGGTCAGCAACATCAATGGTTTAATTGCATTTAAATGACTTAATAGGGAAAATGTGACTTAAATAAGTCTTAAACTTATAAAGGGAAATTGTGTTAGCAATAACATACTTGTTTGTTGTCTGTTATTAGGTTAACTAATCATAAATTAAGTGTAAAGACCCACTGACTCCTGACTCCCTAATTAATGTTTGGGTAGTTCTAGATTACCTACTGACTCTCTAATCAATGTTTGGGTAGTTCTAGACCACCTACTGAAACGCGGTTTTTTGCGTTTGGTCAGAAATCAGCCCAACCCACTTGGAAGTACGAAAAGTTAAAAATTTTATTTTGTCCTCTTAAAAAAATTAAAGATAGCGCATGAATCTAACAATATTTAATAATTGACGATAAATAATTTGGAAAAAAAAAAGTTAATTACTTAATATGTATTTTAAAATTATTCCAGATTTTTTTTTTCCAGAAGTATCTTATGCAAATCTTATGCATTTATTTTTAAGGCACATTTTCACATTACCTTTTCTGAAGACATAAGTATAGCCTTGAATCGAATTACCCAGAATAATTATTCAACCATTCCAATTGCTTTCCATATATGCTATAGTTTTAGAAGAGTTTCTAGCTTATGCTAACTTTAATTACAATGAATTAGAAAAAAAAATCTGCTTGAATTTTTTTCCTATTGGCCTAAAGCTGGTTGTAAAAACTTAAACTATTATTGATAGCTTCACCAAGAAGAAAAAACCAAAGATCTTTTTTTCTGACACCAGACTAAATAGCTAGTAAATTGCATTGACTCTTAATCAAAGTTATGAATGTAGCTTTCAGATCTGCTTGTAGTCACTATGGGTTGAATTTCATAACCTTGTTACCTCCTACAAAATGTTGATAAGTCGGTTTCAATTTAATTTTTTTTTTTTTTGTTTATTTTTGTTTAAAATTTATCTTAGGCAAAGTTCTCAAGGGATGTGTAGGCGTCAGAACGTTGAGTGGGCTTAACGGCATCTCCGTGCTTGGTATACTATTGGTATACTACTTCGCTTCACAGATCCCATACCTTTTGCGCTAATGGTAAAAAAATCGTTGGTATCTATTTTATTTTTTTATTTTTTTTTTTCTTAGTGCATACTGCATTTTTATAGTTTATTGAAATTCAGAGAACAGCTATATTTATCTGGGAGGCTGTAAGATAAACAGGATCTCTATATTTTTTAGTCATTTAAAGTTATTATTGGTAAATTTAGAGTTTGATTATGAAGTCTTCATACTATTAGTAGATATGTTTGAACTTAGTCGATGACTATTCTACACATTCTAATTAATATAATATGAGACACGTGTACAATTAAAAATCTGGTCTTACGCGGAAATAATTAAGTCAACATTCCAACTGTCTCTTAATATTATTTATTTATCTTGTTAAATAAAAGAAATGCATTAGTTTATTAATTAATCGTACTTTCGATATCGCGTGATATTAGAGAGTTGAACTAGAAATGAAAAAGAATTGGTAGATAATTATTATTCTAAATATTTTAATTAGTTGTTCTTATCCAAGATATTATCATAATCAGAAGAATGTAATTACTTGTATTCATCTTATGTNACTATTTATTTTACTCGCATGAAACGTTTGTGTTATATCCCCTCTTCATCTAGAAGGTATAATAATTCGCTCCCTATTTCCAGTTAAACGGATTGAGTAAGATTTTGTAAGCTTCTAACAGGGTGATTGCAATAAAAAGTCTGTTAATTCTAAAATTGCTTCTCTCTAAGTTTCAGGGACTAAGTGCAATAACTAATGGCCCAGTTGCGGCCTGAGGTTTTTTTTGCGCCCCCCTTTATATAGTGAAAGGCGCCAAAAGAGATACTTTAATGCGTTGCGCTATGACTGACTGATGGGACCGCAATTACACCGTATCCAAGCCGCTTATAAAACGTTTACGATAAATCCACGGTAATAAGTTACTATGAGGAGTAAAGTAATGGATCTATTAGATGCCAAGGAAGACAGCCTGTCCTCTTAGTTCTTCTGTCAGCATCCTATTTTGTGCTCACAGTTTGTTCGTAGCTGTTTTTATCTCAGACTTCGAACTCCTTATCGACTAATAGAATCTGTAAACAGAAAAAAAGTGATGAAATAAAAAAAAGTAGTAGAAAAAAGTAATTTTCATAAATCTGTTTTCGATTTTTTCTAATAATAAAACCAGTTATTTTGCCACCGTCATATATTTTTCCTGTATGTTGTGTTTTGAATACGCACTTCTAACATAACGCTAAACGTTTTAGTACAACTTAATCTTTTAGTGTCTTTTAAGAAATTTGGTCAAGTATGTTCATCTTTTGGTACAGCTTGGCAATAGGCATTTGAAAATATCAAACCGGTGAAGAGCAGCTATGTCCCGCCTATTATGGCGGACAATATGACTTTTACGATCCTGAGTAAAAAATTAGTTAGTAGACCAAAAATAAATTTGATAGGTTAGTTGTTCAAATATTACTCCAAAGTGGTGACCCAAGTGACAAACTAACTATTACTTGATTTTCGGTCCACTAACTAATTTTTTATTCAGGATCATAAAAATCACATTGTCCTCCATACGCTTTTCACCGGTTTGTTTTTTTCAAATGCCTACTTTAAAGATATGTCCCGCAGACGAACTTAGCCGACCACATTTCTTAAAAGGCACTATATGATTAACATGTACACAAATGTCTATCTTGATGTTAGTCAGATACGTTTTGCACCCTATCTCCTGGGCTATGATTAGCCTTATTTAGGTCCACATTCTAAGCAGCCCAAATTCTTTGACTTTAGCCTTATTTAGGTCCACATTCTAAGCAGCCCTCATTCTTTGATTTTAGCCTTATTTAGGTCCACATTCTTAGCAGCCCAAATTCTTCAACTTTAGCCTTATTTAGGTCCACATTCTAAGCAGCCCTAATTCTTTGACTTTAGTTAATAAAAAAAAAAAATACGTGTGGTGTCGTGGGACACCCGATAGGAACGAAGTTCCTTACGCTTTTCATTAAATATAAATTATAAAATCACAGTAATAACTACTTATACATGGTGGAGTTAGAAAAGAGACAAAATTATAAGTAACTAACTATTTTTACTAGCGGAGTTAAGGCAAAATTAAATGAAAAGATTTTTATTATATTTGAAGTGAGCGTCTTTCAATAAATAATGTATTGTATATTGAGAAAAAAGTTAATGATAAATTTATAGTTAAAGCAGATGGTTGTAGAACAAAAAAGAACTGTCCCCTCAAACG
>KZ651515.1:48915-66625 GCA_001010745.2 Gerris buenoi
GGGGGGGGGGGGGGGGGGGGACACGGCCTCCCACCCTGGTGCCCATGACCAGACACAGTCTATTTGATTGCCGTAGTCGAGCTATTATTGTTTTCATGGTTATATGCCACTGTACTAATGTAGTTTTTCTTTTTCTCCTTTTTTGAGTCTCGCGATGCCTATCGTGTGAGAACATGATGGTATTTTATCATATTTAATCTATGCAATTTTTGAAATATAGGTCAAGATTATATAGATATTTTATAGGTGCGTAGGTACTTTTACTTAAGTCTAACTTTCTGTACTAAAATAATACGAAAGGACATAAGAAATTTATGGAGTTACTATAAAATTTGCATCGTATATTATTAAAATTTTATTTTATTTATATGACCACACTTTGAGAGTAAATCGACAATGTTTACGGATTATTAGTTTATCGAATTAGTTTAGAGAGTAGAATTAGGTAAAAGGACCGACATAATTCCAACACAAACAGGATAGAAGCTTGTTTAGGTTCTATGTATTATAATATTTAGTTCTAATTTTATTCAAGAAGCTCAGGAGGGAAGGGATCTTTATAGAAATTATAAATATGCATAAATGTTTTATTTAAATTAACACATCAGCGAAGTTTACTGGTAGCTTTGTAAAACCATCTTAGCTCCTCCTTTACGCAATCAGCATCATAAATCCACTACTTTACGGATGTTCGCATAACGGCACACTAACAGAACACCTCTTTTATAAATTACTCACCTGTGTTAAAAATCTACCTATAAATAATCATATTTTATATTTATTTCTTTATTTTTAGCTATTACTATATATCAGGGGTTCTCACCAGGATTGCATAAAGAGCCAAATTCAGAATCTGAAGATTTCTAAGGGCCGCTAGATTTTGCAACCAAGGAACATTTTTGGTTCCATGCCTGCCAGNCTAAGACAAAACTAAGCTGTAACATAAAATTATGCAACAAATTAATTGCGTATGGACTGTAAAATAGTTTGATTAGTATATGGGTATTGATTATTGTTGTTTTATTGGTTTGTAATTTATTCGTGGTCCGTTTTTGGTGGTCATTTGGGTAATTTCATCCTTTTTAATTTTTTTTTTTTTTTATTTCATCCAATTAAATGTAGAGCTATGCTCTTCTTCCGGTATTTTGTATCTGCCGAAAAGAAAAAAATCCGTATAGGAAATCTACAGAAAAATTATTTAATATGCTTCTGTTTATATAAATCAACCTTTCACAAGAATTGTTCAGAACTAAGGTAGGATATGGAGCGTGAGTGGAGTTCATCCTTAAGGTAGAAGGAAAAGTATCTCCACGTAAGAAAATTTTAGACGTAAGAAATTTAGTCTTGTGCCAGCTTCTGGCTTTATGACTCACCCCACCCTATGAGTTCCTTTGGATGATTCACTTTTCACCTCTTTCGGTACTGAAGATGGCCTTATTGAGGCCGAAAGCGGCTTTGGATCTTTTTTAATAAAAATTTTCATTCATGGAGAGACTTTTCCTTCTACCTTGTTCAAAACTAGTTATAATTATTGGTGATGACATGGTTTTCTTTAACCACCTTGGCCATGGTATCTTTTGTACAACCATTTTAGTTACGCCAACTTGTTAATGTTAAAATCATGATAATTGACGAATAAAGAAGAGTACCTTTAACTATGGAACTCTACCTTCCACACCTTCGTCAGTACAATTTTTATGTCTGATAAAAAGACGTACGTCTGTGATAGACTGAAACCTTACTTTTAATCATTGCCTTTGGTATTTATTTCCTGCTCCCGTTAATTGTAATCTTTATTTCTGTTTCTGTTTATATTGCTTTCAGTAAATATTTAAATAACATATCTTTCGTATTTGACCCTCAATCATGATGCTAAAAAGGTAATTCGATATTAAGGTAAGATGCCCATTGAAATTCGGCAATATTGATAATCTCAAGGTGAAGGTTATAGTATTTAGCATCGGAATTATTGCCGGGATACGATTACGCCTGAGGGGATATAAGTAAAACTAAAACCTTGAGATAACGTAAAGTAGGAGCTACCACGCCCGCGCAACTCCTCACGAGGCATCCTTGGATGTTAGAGTCCACAGTCCTCCGGCCTTATGATATTACCGATGTGAGATATTAGTATTTTAAACAATGACCTCTTAATTCCTTAGATATTTCCTAATTTTGGCCAAGGTCTGTTAACTTGAGTTGTAGATCTAACAATGATTTTGTGCGATATTTATATTATAGCCGTAGGGGAAACTTGCGTTCAAAAAACTGTGAATAAAATAATTATTTAGAGCAAAATTGTGACCCTCTTAGAAGTTTATATGTAATAGAGTCAAAACTTTTCTCAAATGTAATCTTAAAAGGTTAACGACAGTCATTTTAATAACGATTTCCATAAATTTCT
Source organism: Gerris buenoi (assembly GCA_001010745.2). Lineage (NCBI taxonomy): Eukaryota > Metazoa > Arthropoda > Insecta > Hemiptera > Gerridae > Gerris > Gerris buenoi. Next base: position 51,320 of record KZ651515.1, read on the forward strand.
ACTCTATTTTAGTTTTTTTTTTCTGAATACTTTTGTAACGGTTTCAATAAATTTTTAAGGTAAAACTTACTAAGAAATGTTTTAAATAATATCCATAACTGATTGCGAAACTTGTTCTGGATAAGAGTTATGATAAGATTAAATTTTAATATTTCACTTGGGTTTTTAGAAATACAACATTATTGTCTTGATTCTATCCCTAGTAGGCTTTGAAAACAATATATTATGTATTTCATTTAGAGTTACCTAATTTGTTTACTGTCTCACATGAAGTTTAGTTATTGATTAGTTTTAATAGTTGTTTTGTTAAAAATGTTATTTATTATACTTATGTTATAAATGTTTGTTTATTGTTATGAGTTATGTTATAAAGTTATGTGATTACAATTATTAGGTTAGATCATTTTATAAACAAATTCTAACTAACAACTATACTACAACGAACTATTATTCGATGTAGTATACCTACATATACAATTTTATATAAAATGTGTAACTTCAAGCCTTATGGCGCCACGGCATATAGCCGATTTGTTATCAGTTGTTATATATAGTTAAATAAGCATGTCTGTAATTTATCAAACAAAATGTTTAACAATAAATGGCATTCTAATTCTAACTAAGACAAAACTAAGCTGTAACATAAAATTATGCAACAAATTAATTGCGTATGGACTGTAAAATAGTTTGATTAGTATATGGGTATTGATTATTGTTGTTTTATTGGTTTGTAATTTATTCGTGGTCCGTTTTTGGTGGTCATTTGGGTAATTTCATCCTTTTTAATTTTTTTTTTTTTTTATTTCATCCAATTAAATGTAGAGCTATGCTCTTCTTCCGGTATTTTGTATCTGCCGAAAAGAAAAAAATCCGTATAGGAAATCTACAGAAAAATTATTTAATATGCTTCTGTTTATATAAATCAACCTTTCACAAGAATTGTTCAGAACTAAGGTAGGATATGGAGCGTGAGTGGAGTTCATCCTTAAGGTAGAAGGAAAAGTATCTCCACGTAAGAAAATTTTAGACGTAAGAAATTTAGTCTTGTGCCAGCTTCTGGCTTTATGACTCACCCCACCCTATGAGTTCCTTTGGATGATTCACTTTTCACCTCTTTCGGTACTGAAGATGGCCTTATTGAGGCCGAAAGCGGCTTTGGATCTTTTTTAATAAAAATTTTCATTCATGGAGAGACTTTTCCTTCTACCTTGTTCAAAACTAGTTATAATTATTGGTGATGACATGGTTTTCTTTAACCACCTTGGCCATGGTATCTTTTGTACAACCATTTTAGTTACGCCAACTTGTTAATGTTAAAATCATGATAATTGACGAATAAAGAAGAGTACCTTTAACTATGGAACTCTACCTTCCACACCTTCGTCAGTACAATTTTTATGTCTGATAAAAAGACGTACGTCTGTGATAGACTGAAACCTTACTTTTAATCATCGCCTTTGGTATTTATTTCCTGCTCCCGTTAATTGTAATCTTTATTTCTGTTTCTGTTTATATTGCTTTCAGTAAATATTTAAATAACATATCTTTCGTATTTGACCCTCAATCATGATGCTAAAAAGGTAATTCGATATTAAGGTAAGATGCCCATTGAAATTCGGCAATATTGATAATCTCAAGGTGAAGGTTATAGTATTTAGCATCGGAATTATTGCCGGGATACGATTACGCCTGAGGGGATATAAGTGAAACTAAAACCTTGAGATAACGTAAAGTAGGAGCTACCACGCCCGCGCAACTCCTCACGAGGCATCCTTGGATGTTAGAGTCCACAGTCCTCCGGCCTTATGATATTACCGATGTGAGATATTAGTATTTTAAACAATGACCTCTTAATTCCTTAGATATTTCCTAATTTTGGCCAAGGTCTGTTAACTTTAGTTGTAGATCTAACAATGATTTTGTGCGAAATTTATATTATAGCCGTAGGGGAAACTTGCGTTCAAAAAACTGTGAATAAAATAATTATTTAGAGCAAAATTGTGACCCTCTTAAAAGTTTATGTGTAATAGAGTCAAAACTTTTCTCAAATGTATTCTTAAAAGGTTAACGACAGTCATTTTAATAACGATTTCCATAAATTTCTACTCTATTTAGGTTGTTTTTTTTCCCTGAATTTTAAAGCTATTTTTTTCGTAACTGTTTCAATAAATTTTTAATGTAAAACTTACTAAGAAATGTTTTAAATAATATCCATAACTGATTGCGAAACTTGTTCTGGATAAGAGTTATGATAAGATTAAATTTTAATATTTCACTTGGGTTTTTAGAAATACAACATTATTGTCTTGATTCTTATGGACAATTTGTTGTTTGTTAGTAGCTTTCCTGCTTGATACTTCAGTTTGATGTTTTATTATGAACTCAATCAGTATCTCACATCTCTTAGGTCACAGTGTAACCTCAAAATAGTAGGCATTGGTACTAAGTTTCAACCATATCCGTCAATTCAAAGTCTCAGGCTTGACTATTGAATAAATAAAATCGGATTCGGATTTTGATAAATGAAACCTGAGGAAACAAAAGGTGGTATTAATGTGTTAATAATTGTTTGTAATTTTTTTTACCAGTTGTGACGTGTTGGAAATGCATCCTCAGAGACTCTTCAATTACACACCAATTAATAAACTATGCTAAATTGTGGCTCTGAGTGAAAATTATCAAGTTAAAAAAAATTAAAAATATTTGCAGAAGAAGGTTGTTGTTAAATCTGGATCTTAGTCTAGACTTAAAGCAAGCAGAAGCATCTGCTATATTTATATATGTTTATAATATTAAAGAATAATTGAGATTTTATTACGCGAATATCCACTGTCGACTATTAATATGGGTTATTTGTAGATATTCCGTCACAGTGGAATGTGGCAGAAGTGTTGATACAAAACTTAGATATGCCGTGACAGGGCTGTCGGTAGAATATCTTAAGAAGCAAGATCTACGATCTACGCGGCGTTCTCTCATCTAAACAAACACGATCCTAGAGCCGTCATTTATCTTAAACACAATCTGTTACAGATCAATGCCTCCTCGTTCCATTAAGAGACGATCTGTTAAAACATGAATCCCCCCTCCAAACCCGGCGCATCTTCTACTTTAATTATCTATAGCGAAAAACGCATTTAGAAATGATCCGCTTAATGAAGAAGACGAGCAAGAATAATATAATGTAAAAAAAATATATATATAATTTGTAATGTTATAAATCTAGGCAAGAGTGTTCGGGACAATTAGATGCGGTGTCCCCTTGCTTTGCCCTTAGCGTGCCACCATAATTAAAAACTCCAATTAAAAACTATAAAAACTACCGTATATGTACCTGAAACGTATTTCAAGTATTTGTAATTAAAAAATTGATGTAATTAATCTTAAAAAAAAAGTGGTACAACTGAAGTGAGTATACAGATAGAGCGAGGGAACTCCTATATTACTTAGTTTATGGCAATGATACCTTAGATCGATTTATTTATTTACTGCACCATTATCGAAATTAAAACAAAGAGATTAAGAGAGATGAAAATTAATTACTTATCAATAATAATTTAATAAAATATGATTTTTCGCTTGAAAAAGAACTCAACAGAACTATATCATGAAATAGTAACAACAGAAAATAATGTCAACCTAAACTATAATGCCTAATTTTGAAATCCTTAATATAATTATTAATTTAAAAAAAAAAAAAAATAAATAAAAAAAAATAACAGCATTATAACTTAAATGAACATTTAATATTTTGGAATGTAAAATCTAATAAATTGGAATAAACGAATTATTCTTTTGTGGTAAACAAATGAACTACATTTAATTTTATTATGATGAATGGTTTTTTAAGACGTTCTTTAGATTGTTACTCTCCTTTGTTAATATAGAATAAAAATGACTTCGACTAAATAACTATCAGAAAGGGGATGTTTAGTCCAATGTACTTTGGGACAATGGAATATCACTCTTCTATTTTAAAAAGGGGAGTAACAGTCTAAAGAAGAACATTCCGTAAACTTTCTTTAGATTGTTACTCTGTTTAAAAAGAGAGTAACAGTCTAAAGAAGTGTCCTTAAGACTTTCTGACAAACAAAACGGTTTTACTGATATCAGACTGGATAGTTGTTTATCAGGGATGCTTGAAACGTGATAATCAATCAGAAATATACTAGCCGTTAGGCCCGCGGTAACGGGCAGAATAATAAATATGGTTGAGAAAAAGAGCTGAGAGATAATTAGTTATAATTAAAATAGATATTTAAAGAGATATTTACTGTTTAAATAGTAAGTTTTATGCAGTTATAATTAAAACATTTAAATAGGAAGTTTTGTGCTCCGATATTCGTTACATAGGTATGGCGCAAATGGTTTAGTATCTGGCTTACTCCCAGTAGCCCCGGGTTCGATCCCAGCTTATGGCACATCAATTTTTAACGTTATAAATCATTTAGAGGTGAGTCGTTGTTGTCGTTGTCGTTGTTGGGACACTACTCGATTATATAAAAGATTATCATATAAGATATAGGAACGGATTGGGCTGGAGATTTCGGAATTATTCATTGCATTTCGACAATAAAAATGAGGAATGAAAGTGTTTGTTTCAAGACATTATAATAAATGGTTAAAAACTTAAAGCGAAAGCAAAAGTTTTATGGCCGCCATCTTGATACGGTTGGAACAATTATGCTGGATAACGAACTCGTCCTATTGGTTAAATTGCCTACGGACCCATTCCGCTGAAAGCTCACACTTTCGGCCAATTTATTTTTTATAATATATTTTTATTAAGTGATTAACAATGTTTTCTGTAAGATATATTTTTTTTAGTTTCGGTGAATTACAAGAAATATACTTCGATCAATTAGAAATCGATAGCATAATATTAATATTCAAATCTTTAGCGCATAATATAAAAAAATGAGGTCTTTAAAGACAGAATTGTATTGCAGCAGACAAACATAATTCAAAACTTCTTTCATGCATATAAAAAAGTATAAAAAGCCTCTAAACTGCATTCCAGTTCAATTCAACTGGGAATAATTTTACTACAATGTCTTTACGTCCCTATAACTAAGACATTAATCGAAAAATAATCGTAAAAAATAATCGTTGTTAGTCTAATAGCTTACACTTACTATATGTCATTACTTACTTTATGGAGTGATTAGGCTATTTACTTTTATTGAAAAGTATACCGTGAAATTAAGTAAAAATGTTTTTATTTAAAAAAAAAAAAAAAAAAAAAAAAAAAAAAAAAAAAAAAACTGATCCAAGAAACTAAAAATAGTCCAGAGAAAACAGTGCTATAACTTTTAAAATATTATTTAATATCAGACAATTAAATCTTTATACAAATGAAGACGATTTGAATTCATTCAGTGCTAACCGTAGACTTGTAGAACAACTGAGTTCATTTACAATTCAAAAGTTACAACTTTTCAGGTGGCAAAACATAACATAAAAATTTCAAGATAAAAAGAACTTTTTATATACTGCGTTTTTAAATTTTCTGTTGAATCATATGTAACGTTGATAATATAATTGTTATTATTATATAATATATAATGTTAGTGAAAAAATAGTTCCGAATTTATTTACTTCACATAAATGACAACCATCTAGAGTAGAGAGCGGATCTTAAACCTATGAAAGGACAAATCTTTGTGCAACGGATCTCCCCAACACCAAGTCTAACCGTGCCATCGATATATTTGAAATAACATAAATAATATAATCGATATAATTTCCTGTTTTGCTTTCATTCAACGTTTATCTCTTATTTATAAAAAAAAATCACAAATTTGAAACCCGTCAAAATTAAGATGAAGATTGTAAATATGGGACTGGGTAAAACAAATAAAATAACTTGCGGATTTTTTCCGAATCAACTTTCCATACAACAAAATTTGCTAAAAACCAATTAAATTCTGCTGAAAGATGGCTAAAAGTATGAAAATAATGCATTGTCATCGTGTTCTGAGCTATGCTAAAAGTTTCGAATGTCTAGCTATTCGGGAAGTTAGTTAGAATTAGTAGAAATCGATTGCCAAATTTGTACCGGACAAACAAACAAACAAGCAAACAAACAAGAAAGCAAGCTAATAAAAACGTAGTAAAAATATAAAATTAAACGCCTTTTTACTATTTAGACAAGGAAATCAAATTGAATCGCCATTAGAAAATAACTAGCCATAAACATAATCTATGCAGCTGAAACCTTCCATTCCATTGATAAAGTATAAAATAATACATTTTTTTAAAAAAATACTAAACAACGAATGGTTATTGCAAGCCATTTTGTTCTTTATTAGAAAAAAACAACAATTTTTTTGGGGTATAACTTACAAATTATTTTCTACTGGAAAGTCTGGATTTTACTATTCGAGGCTGAGTAGTGGTTGGCAAATGTTCATTACTAATTTTCTATTTAAACAGTTATTTCAGAATAACTATTATTTCAATACATTTTTATATTGTGGTAAAATCGTTTATGTACAGAACTATCATGTATTATTAGGTGGACATTAAAGTTTGTTTATTCTATAAGTATAGAAGGTAGTTGAAAAAAAAACCAAAAAAAACGTGATAACAAACATTAAAAATTTACTTATTTCATGAGTTGAAGTAAGAAAATGGATGTTTCGGTTGAGCTATTACGTTTATTTAAGAAAGGGAGAATAGCCAGTAGTAAGCTCATGACAAAGTAATTTCCATGTGATGCATTTCTTGTGTAGGAGTGAGGTCAGCTCCGTGTAATATAGGTTCGGTAGCGGGTAGAAATATCGTGCTCAAAGTCCATATAGTTTATAGCGTGATGTATAACCCTGCGAGATGGTAGTGCATCCTCAGCTAGATCCTTACACAATAGCTGATTGGTTAAAGTTACATGCAGGTTACGGTTACTATGCAGGCCATGACTTTCTTAACTTCTTCGTGTACTCTCACTTCCTAATTGACACCATATGGTGGGTCTCTGAGAGGAAAAGACTTAGTTACTTTTAGTGTCATCCTTTGTCTAGTTCTCACGCCCTTTCCTAACTCAAAATTGCCTCTTAAACTTCGCCATAATGCACTTCCAGTATTAATTTGATCTCAGAAACCTTAAAATCAACGTTTATGGTATCTTAATCGATTCTTCACTAATTCTGAGTTATGCTTACTCTGTAATCGAGTATCATACCAACAGTATCTCCATTAACTGTCATCGAACACGAAGGATAAACTAGATTTTCTTCAACATTATACATTCAGTTTCAAAATTTTTATTAGAACATCATCAAAGGCAAAAGCTCTTAATTAAACGTTAGAATAAGAAGGCAGGGTTAGCGAGATGCTGTCAAATAAAACACTGTTTAAGGTTTAAGCTAACGTTTCGCTAAATTTATTAGCATCATCAGAGCAAAAGACAAAGTATATCAAAAATATTTAGATGTTGACTCTAAGACATGTTATAATAGAATGAATATTTTTGTTATACTTTGTATTTTGCTCTGATGATGCTAATAAATTTAGCGAAACGTTAGCTTAAACCTTAAACAGTGTTTTATTTGACCGCATCTCGCTAACTCTACCTTCTTATTACTCTTGATCTGTCACTACTACCTTAATTATTAAACGTTACAGTCCATATCTAGATTTAACGTTAGAGTCCATATCTAGATTAAACGTTAGAGTCCATATCTAGATTAAACTTTAGAGTCCATATCTAGATTAAACGTTAGAGTCCACATCTAATTTATATAATTTATTACTAACTTATGTGGCATTTAGAACAAAATATAGTTTTATTTTGGTAAAATGTTTAATTGAAAACAACAAAATTCAAAACTTTCCGGATATTGTTAGATCGTTTTATTTAACATTGATATCTTGTCTGCGAGTCTAAACAATTTATGAGCTTTTTTTTAAAACAAAAGGCTTATAAACAGAAACTGTAACGCAAAAACCAAATCCTGAAGGGGCTCGTAAACAAGCAACAAAAATGTCACTTTTCGGGCAATATATTTATGAAAGTCCGAGCAAACTATTGCCCGCGAAGACATTTTTTAGCAATGTTTGTCGGCAATGTAATCCGCAAGCTTTGGAATTATTATATACGCATCAATACTAATATTAAATTTGTTTTCCGTTAATACCCAACCCAACCATCCTTCTTGGCATACATCTTTGTGTTCATCTCGACGTCCCAAACAACTGGATTTAATTAATTATATTTAAAAGTCAATAGTTTTCTCATTATTTGTCCAATTATTCATAATGAAAACTCTACTAACTGTAAACATGAAAATCATAGATTATTTTGAATTTAAACACAAATTATACAAATAAAGGTCCTCATTTTTCCTACGGACCCTAATCAAAACCGAAGATGATAAAATCGAATAAGACATAAAATAAATAACATAAGAGATAAACACTTCACGGAAAATGATGACATCGAATAAGAGATAAAATAACATAAGAGATAAACACTTCACGGAAAATGATGACATCGAATAAGAGATAAAATAACATAAGAGATAAACACTTCACGGAAAATGATGACATCGAATAAGAGATAAAATAACATAAGAGATAAACACTTCACGGAAAATGATGACATCGAATAAGAGATAAAATAACATAAGAGATAAACACTTCACGGAAAATGATGACATCGAATAAGAGATAAAATAACATAAGAGATAAACACTTCACGGAAAATGATGACATCGAATAAGAGATAAAATAACATAAGAGATAAACACTTCACGGAAAATGATGACATCGAATAAGAGATAAAATAACATAAGAGATAAACACTTCACGGAAAATGATGACATCGAATAAGAGATAAAATAACATAAGAGATAAACACTTCACGGAAAATGATGACATCGAATAAGAGATAAAATAACATAAGAGATAAACACTTCACGGAAAATGATGACATCGAATAAGAGATAAAATAACATAAGAGATAAACACTTCACGGAAAATGATGACATCGAATAAGAGATAAAATAACATAAGAGATAAACACTTCACGGAAAATGATGACATCGAATAAGAGATAAAATAACATAAGAGATAAACACTTCACGGAAAATGATGACATCGAATAAGAGATAAAATAACATAAGAGATAAACACTTCACGGAAAATGATGACATCGAATAAGAGATAAAATAACATAAGAGATAAACACTTCACGGAAGATGATGAAATCGAATAAGATATAATATAAAATAAGAGATAAACACTCAATTATCTTCTTGGTCCACAAATGTTCGACATCAGGAACCTCGGACCTCTAGACTCTAGGTGACATGACCGGGTAATGTTTACATATTTTCGCCCCTAGATCACCGTGAACACGCTGGCCAGTTGTTTCATTACGGAATGTCAATCATGATGAGTTTATAGTTAAAGAGGTTGGTTGTAGTGGTTGTAGGGAATAATCCTGTTTCGATGAATCCTTTAGCCATTACAAGATGTTTTGCATCCAATATTTTACTGTGTCACGTAAGTATACACATTTTCTTAACAATACATCACAATCCTTTTATGAGAAATCGAGGTCACATTTTTCACAGTATTTTTATATAGATCAGGATGCATTACGCCGTTTTTTTTATATAAGATTTATTGAATATCCTGTAATCCAGTGAGTCACTTGCAGGTGTTGTCAAGCTTCGAAGTATGAAGAAAATCATTTCTGCATTATAAATATAAAAATTACAATAATATACTAAATGCCTTGAGTGTGACAAGTGAACTCATAATGAAAATTTCATAAAGAATTATGTTAAAAATTACTTGCCACTACAAGAAATAATATAATTAGAACATGCATTTGGCTATTTTTGATACTAAGATGTTGTGTCTTAAATTATTGCCATAAAGATTCTCCAAAACAAATAACCAAACACAAGAGAATTTCATTCGAAAGCAAAGGGCGAAATAAATTATTGCAAAAAATAACAATACGTCACTTTAGCACATCTCAGTCCACTAAGTGAATAATAACCACTAGTTAGTGGTTAGTTTCCTCTTGAACCAGAGTAGATAACGCGGTAAAACTGCATGGAAAAAATGTATATATGTATAAAGTTTTAAGGCGCGCTTCACTTTAATACGAGAGGGGATAGTCACCGGTTTTAGTTCGATTAAGTTAAAATTATTAAGTGTAAAATTTTAATAGTTGCATATTCATTTTCTACACTTCAAGACCTTTAAATTGATGAGAAAATTCAAAAAAGTGTACAGTTGTCACAAATGCCGGGATACACATGTGTGCCGAATATCATATTCCTAGCTATAGTAGTTAATGAATTGAAAAATTCCAACAGAAAGACAGAGTGGTTATTTAAGGTTTCTTTTCGTAATTCCTACAGAAAAACCTAAAATCGAAAATAAACAATAAACGACATCTAGAATACAATTTTACTAGCCGTTATGACCGTGGCAACGGGCAGAATAAATATGGAATAAAAAGTTATAATTAAAATACATATTTAAATAGATATTTACTGTTTAAATAATAAATATTATGCATGGAGTTTCATTGCAATGGAATGGCGTAGAGGTAGCGTTTTCACCTGACCCACATGAGGTGACTGGTTCAATTCCAGCTTATGGCGCATCAATTTTTAACGTTATAAATCATTTAGAGGTGAGTCGTCGCCGTTGCCGTCGGGACACTATTCGATTATATAAAAGATTAAACAAGGTAGAAAACCATTTGCTTGGAATCCTACTTTGGACTCACTATAATGTATTCACAACTAAAAACTAAAAACACTCGTATTTTATGAAATGAGTTACGTAAACATTAAGCAAATTCATTCTGTTGGATTAATTATTGCTCTTGATTACAGTTTATTTTCTTAAATATTATTGTTAACACGAATAATATTTTTTTTCGCATGGTAAAAAGCCAATAATTATTGATTAATTATTACTTCAGGGGGGAAACAAATGCATAACGTTAAAATCAAGGTTCGACCATTTAAATTAGCAATTTTTAAAATTAAAATCCATTAAAGGTATTATAATGAAAATTTATAAAAAAGGCTATTTCTGATAAAAGTGTTTACAGGGTCAGGTATACAAACAAGGTTAAACTATAAATTCAAAATATAAATAAATGTTGCTTCTACAGTTGGGTACTATAAAACACACATACGTGTTATCAAGGTAAGATATTAAACAATATTGGAAAAACAACAATAAAGTTTTTTGATGTGAGGCAGAACGCCTGTAAATTATACCACTTCCTAGCACCAGTGCTATAAACTCTCACAGAAAAAAACCTTATTCAAACAAGTAAAGGCACTGATTTATAGTCTTATACATCGAGTACGAAACATCACAATTTTCCCCCTGTAAATCAATTCTCGATGTAAACAGGCACTAATTTCAATCAAAATGCGTGAGAAGGAGTATGCGTGTGCAATTACAAGAGTTAGGTCCGGGGCACCTCCTTTGTATACCAATACCAGTACTAATAACGGCGTCATTAACCAATCAAATCTAACATAGCTCTCTTTACATTTGAAAATTTATTGGAAGAAGAAAGAGAAAGAGAGAGAAAAGAAAAACATACTTCAGCACTAAGATCAAAATGGCAAGTTAATTAATCATTAAGATTTATAGGATTTCAGTACCATTTTTTTCGAATGAAAAATCTAATTACAGAGAGAGAGATCCAGAGTGATAAAAACAGCCCAACCACCCCAATACTTCTTAAATCAAAATATTAAAATAAACGTTTGTTCCAAAACTGTATGTGTTAACGATAACAGTTTTGAAGTATCCTAAATTTCTGAAAACTGGTCTTATTTTTCACTTTTTTGGGGGGTGGGGGTTCTGTATTCTTCACCTCAATTGTTTCCACATGAAAAATGTGGGGAAGATTGAAAGATGGGAAGTGGTTCAAAATAACGGAAACGTGCGCGATGAAACTTACAAAGCAAATTAATATAAGACAAGTGATGATATGCTAAATAAAGGAAGAGATATTGAAATGTTTAATCTCTTAGAATAAAAGTGACAGAGACTAAGATGTAAATTACCAGGTCTAATTAAAGATAAATTTAAATGTTATCAAGTTTCGGTGTTTGGATTCTTTATGCCAACCCTAGCCACCACACACGTCGCATCTAACCACCATCATCCTCAAATCTTTATTCGAATTATATAGGAGATGGTGTCTTGCCACTTCAAGTTTCATGCTCTTCTATCCTAATTTCTCCCGTTCGTTCCTATGAGGAAGTGCAGTCCTCCATTCCTTTTCACACTTCCATAAAGTTGTAAGTTTTCTCCTCTTCTTCATTACACACTAGACTCTAGACAGATCGACAGATGGGATAATTTTCTACTTTTAGCAATGTCAGATGCCTTCTTAGCCTACAATGCCGAGTTTAGTCCTATAAGGCATATGGATTTCCTTTTGCTTAATTTTGGTCTGCCTGCATCCCTTTATGTCTATAAACCCACCCTTTCTGCTTCATCCCAGCTTCACTTCTTCATAGCTGACAATCTGACCTTCCGACCAGTCAACTGCAATTTGACAGAGTAGTTTGGAGGCTCCTACTTTTTCCACCTCGTCTGCTATCTCGGTCACTGGGATAACCTGGGACCCAGAGCAGAGTAGCCTTCTTTCCGAGCATATCGCGCCCTATTGAGTTAACTGTTGCTCCCACCACCTCCAGGATGGCTTAGATTTTCATCTAAAAGATGGTTGTGAGTACCTAATGGAAAACTCTCTTTGTCTTGGTCTCTTCTCTACTAGTCCTATTTTATATGTAATAATTTGATTACTTGATCAACTCTCGCCATTAGTTAAGTCTGATTAGGTTCATCCTCACAACAGACACCTGACCAATAAAACCATTTCATCGGCTGTCTAATTTTACTTTGTCGATTGATTTCAAGAAGTTTTTTATTTTAATGTTCACTTTTTACTAACTAAGCAACCAATTAAACTACCGGACGATCAAAAAGTCTGTAGTGTGATGTGAGTGTAACATCATTTTAAACAAAATTTGAATTTTTAATTTTGTCATGTCACTACATATCTCGAACAAGAAGAGACGAGAACTAAAAACGATATTTTATTTGTTTAATATTTTAATTTGTTCCACTGCAATGTTTATTTGAAATGTAATTTTATCATTAAGAAAGTTCCTATGGACTTGTTCAAATTAAAATATGTAAAATTCAAATTAAAATATGAAAAGTTCAAATTAAAATATGTAAAAGTACAGATTCGTTTTTCAATCTGACAGGAAAGCTTATTCTGGTACAGCACTATTAAGTACGTAGTAAGCAGTTTGATCAAATCAAAATGAGCCAAAAGAAGCGGTTTAAAAAAGATAGGAGGGATGAGATCGGAACTCCGAAGTCTGAGGGGTGAAGAGCATCTCTGTAATTACTAAACACTCTTCGGATGCCTCCTTTCCTTCCTCGCCATAAACTATCATCCCAAGCGTTTTTCTTCTTTTTTTAATCTTTTCTTTTATTTCATTTACGTCTTGGGCAAGGAGACGAAATACCGCTGTTCCCACAGTTCGAGGTATCTCCGGCGCGAATTCCCCCTCGGACCGGCGGTAATTGTTCTAATCGCCTCGACAATTTATATTATTTTTCGAAGGCTTCGAAAGGAGCGGTATTTTTTCGGCCGTTAAGGGAAAAAGAAGAAACGTCGAAGCATAAATTGAAAGACGACGTCTAAAACAACAAATAATTACAAATTACAAGTCGCTTTTATAAATAAAACTTAAAACGAACCTTGTCTCCCAGATGATGATAATGCCGATGCCGCTTTGACTACCGTTATAATTGAATGCTTTGTTCACGACAAACTAGAAAAAAAATCTAGAAAAAAAAAAAAATAATAATTAGACAACATCTAGGGATTAACTATTAACTAATAGAAGCTTTTGCAGAAGAACATTTTTAGTTCCTCTTCAACAATTAAAATAGATATACTCGTACAATTAATTACAGCTTTAAAACTATTACGATACTTTAAATTATAAAAGTCCGACAATATTGTTCATAGCTCTCATAATACTAAGACCATGATACACAAACATAATACTTGAACAGTCTTTAAAAACTATATAAGAATCTAAAAAAGATAAAATACTATTAAAAAAGGTTTAAAATTGATATTTTAACACTGGGTAAAATCCATAACTTCATAAAACGTAAAAATAATGTTTAGTTCTCAAATGTATAAACGGGGTAATAAAAGACTAAATAAGGAACATAAAGACATATTTTACTTCAATTAGTGTTTGTAAATTTAATTTGTTTTGTACGAACCAGGCAACTTAAAAAGAAAATTTAACGAACCAGGCATGGTTATCGTTTTTCAGATAATGAATTTTATGGAATAAACACGTGAACAATGTTTAGACATTGTACATTTTTGTACATAATACTACTTTTTTTAAATTAATTATTTGTATAATTTTTTTTATAGTATTTGTTTTTGTTATAAGTATATAAGAGTAGTCTATAAGAAATAAATATGCACTATTATTTTCTATTTAAAGAAATACTCAATTGTATAAATTATAACTTCTATATAGACCAATTTTTATAAAGAACTAAGTACTAAGTACTATATATTTACAGGAAGTAATACAAACCTTAAATTATGTAAAAGACCACTGTTACTGAACAAAGACAATATCGTAGCCCCATACGTCCATTAACAAAAGTTCAATTAGTAGGAATATCTTATATACGTAGATAGAAACAAACGCATGTTATAAATAAATGCAATTTTACAATTCAGTCCACATTTTAAATCATAAATTAATAATCATTAAAATTTAATCTTTAATCTTTATTCTTTAATCATAAAATAGTACATTACACGTCTAGTGGGAAAAGTAGCATTTTGCATGCGAGTGTGGAATTTGTTGTAGTAAAACCACACGAGCAATGCAAAATGCCGTTTTCGCACGAGTTGCGTACGTACTTTATCTACGATTGTTGGATTTTGATAATGAATAGACAAAAAAATGAATTTCCTGTACGTAAGTTCGTATTTCTCTTTAGATAAAGATGACATTAATTTATTAGTTGTATTTTGTGCCGAAATACTTATTTCGGGAGGCGTATGTATTTTCCTCATTTTCGTCATAATCACTTAAATCACTCATGGTTTATCACTAAAATCTCGATATAAACAGTTACTATAATTAAACAAACAGCAGTTTTGTTAAATGTAAACAAAATCGCTAATCGTGCGTAAATGTGAAGAATTCTTCTTTTATACCGCCCTAGGTTGGTGCCTCTTAAACTTCG
>KZ651515.1:148975-165493 GCA_001010745.2 Gerris buenoi
ATATTTCTCGGTCTAGTTCTATGTCACTAATGTTGACTCCTTAGACTTAGTGGAAAATTAAAAGCTTTAAAATCGGGTCAAGGTATCAATAACGTCAGTAGAAAACCATTCTCCTGCGTAGCTTAGTTGGTCAGAGCAATGTACTGGAAATACAGAGGCCCGGGTTCAAACCCCGGCGCTGGAGCTTGTTTTTCTCTGACTGTTTCCCGTAGTTAATAATAATTATAATTTGATTTAAATTAAAATTTTATCGCTCTTCAGAACGATCACATAGCTTCCGTTACTTTCGGTAAGCTCGGAAGCAAAATGTAATCTTACGATAATTTGCTAGTTAATAATAAGAATACTATAAATAATTTATTAATTAAAAATACTGTAATTTAGCCCCCCCTACCTAGTTTTTTTAAAACTTATAGAGCACGTCAATAATGTTGCCAAAACTGCCAGATTAAACGTTACAAATTATTATTTCATAAATTCAAGACGTAATCACATTGATTTTTGTAATGTGAAACAAAATAAAACATTGGCCAGATGGTTTAAAAGTAACATTTTACAAAACAATATCCGATCAATAAAGGTTGCGAAAATATATTGAGTGAAAATATCGTCCAGATGTCATGGGCTATTAAAAACAGATATATTTTAGAGGTTTTATGAAAGTGTATAAGAAGAGTACACAGGAAAAGGAATGTAATTTAATATGGACCTCATGGCAGTAAAATAATGTCACTTCTGGCCTGGAATTCTACTGAGTGGGATTCATCGTTTCCTGATTCCACCAAACATTCAAAGCTCAAATTTATAATTTGAATATTGCTTCCTTTTACAAACTGTGGAATCTTGAAGATACAACACATAAGGTTCTAATATACATTTTCTGACATAATCAAGATAATATAAACAATTCAAATAGATATAGTTAAATTATTATAGTTAAACAAACACGATATTAAACTTTAAGCAGGTAAACTTATAAGAAATATTTTTCATATTAAGAAGCAACCATTATTTACAAAGACAATTAATTAACCAAAAACAAAAAAATAAATAAAATACAACAATTCCTAGAGCAAGAAAATAAACAAAAATGAAGACGATGTGTATTTAATTAAATTTGTTCTTAAATTTAAAGCTATCATTTATATAATCAAGTGTGTTCAGACGGCGACGACTCACCTCGAAATGATTTGATATTGCTAAGCTGAGACAACCACATTTATTCCAATAAAAATAAATGTTTGTTTTGATTTGTCGGTCTTCAAATAGATATAATAACTTATCTACATTGATATCTGAATTAATTAATTTAATTTAACTTATTTATGCTAAGTATTAAATTAAGCCCGTTACCATGGACTTAACAGCTCGATAATAATAACTTTGGGGAAATCAACCTACAAGTTTCTTTATTAAGTTTGAAATATAATATCGTACACAGCACACAACATAGATTCCTATTAACCAATAAAGAAACGAGTTCTCTTATCTTGAACTTGGTTATGTAAGTTTTAAGTGTGTCAAATGAACTTTAGAGGAAATTGCATTACACATGATCATCAAAGCCATTTGATCTAAACTTTGTTCGCAAGAAATTCGTAATTCGCACTGGCTTAAATTTTAACAAATAGACTATTTATACAATACAGCACAAAATAAAATGATCTAATAAACAAAATTAATTAAAAATTATTTCTTGAAAACGGTTCCAACGATTCAAATATCCTATAATACATAATCATATAAAACTAATTTCCGAGGTATAGAAGAATATAAAAAATCTGATTTTAGTGAAAATCGTATCTCCTGTTTAACACTTTTAATATACCTATTAGTTATATAAATTACAGTCTTATAACTAAAGAAAAACTTCTAATACACTAACTATAAATTTTTATTTAATCACTATGTATATTAGAGATTTTTAATATGGACTTTTAATAGGAAATTTTCTTTTTTAATAGGACATTTTTCGTATACCGATTTGTTTACCTAACAACAGTCTATAAGATTAGAGTTGGCACAATCGAAGGCGGGAAACAACAAACGTGGAGGTAGTTTTGGGGTTATAAAAAGGGAAAATTAGTGATGCCATGTTATATTTTTTTTTTGTGGAAGAGGGGTAGAGTAGAGCATACTTTTTCTGAAGTTGCATTCAACATGGGGGACCAATAAAATCGTTTCCCTCAAAATTTTGCCACCTGTTGATTGTGCCAACTGTAATCTTATAGACTGTAGATTTTAATGCAAAAATGTACGTGGGAAAATTAAATTTTAATAAATTAATTTATTAATAACCCAAGAACAGTAAAACAGCAACAACAAAAAAGTTTAGTAAGGCCCCCATACACGATCAAACATTTTGCGCAAACCTGATGTCGGGCAAATTTAGGCCATACACGTCAAATATCATGTTTGCGCAAACATCAAACAGCTCGATACACTGTCAAAATGTTTATGCAAACATTTTGACAGTGTATGGGGGCCTTTAGATATCATCTCGCCGTAAAATGAACCACAACTAGACAAACGAAAATGTATTCAAAAAATGGAAAAACAAAGATAAAATAAATAAATAAACAAATACAAACTAAGATAAATTCTGCCAATCTTAGTAATTTATTGTTTAGAACGACAAATATATGGTACTTCTTTTTATTGTTATTCCTCTATGGATTTTTTTTGGAGTATAAATAACTTTGACTAAATAAATATTTTGACAAGGGATGTTTAGTCCAATATACGTTGGGACCAAGGAATATCACACTTTTGTTTTGATAAGGGGAGTAACAGTCTCAAGAAGAAAATTCCGTACACATTCTTTAGATTGTTACTCCCCTCTGTTTTTGTAACGAAGTTCCTTATGGCATGTTCCACGTTCTGGAGCCCGGGAGTGAATCCGAAAAAAAACGACCGAAATCACTGTCACAATATAACCGTCACAAAATCACCGTCATGTAATATCCGTCACGAAATCTACCGATGACGATAACTTGAGCAAAAGATCACCGAGTTAGCTGAAATTTGGTACACATGTTCATTTTACCAGTGCCCAGGCTGAGTTCGTTGGAAAACGTTATCCGCCGAAGCGTTCACGCGCAACGCTTGCGTAAACTTAAGCTTCAAAAGACGTGAAAAAGTGTTATTAAGGAAGCCTGTTACTTGACTTGTTTTGATTATTTTTGTTATATATGTAAAAAATGTCACTTTGTTTTGTAAATAAATAAAATATAATCATGTAAAATTTCACCCTGATACAAGCAGAAGCTGCAGAGTAGGGAAAAGATGTATTTTATAATATTTTAAATTACTTGGCCGGGTAGGTAGAAAACAGTCCTATTTCAATCCAAACTCCTTTAACAAACATACTCTTTCACTATAAACTATCATGATCAACTTTTTATTATCACTTAGCAGTGTGATTTTATAATTTATATTTAATGAAAAATGTAAGGAACTTCGTTCCTACCGGGTGTCCCACGACACCATACGTATTTTTTTTTTATAAGGTGAGTAACAATCTAAAGAAGTGCCAAATATATCAATAATGTCTGTCTCAATATTTAAACTTTAAATTTCATTAATTCAAACTAAAGGAGATGAGAAATGTGATTTAATAAATAACTAAAACTATATGGCGAATTAAACGAAGTAATAATTATTTGAAGTAACCCAAATTACTTTTTGACAATCACCTTGATGTGTAAAAACTTAAAAATTAATGAATTTTTTAGTGAGATGATCTTTCCAAATTCTCTTAACTGACATTAGATTAATTGGAGGAGTCCGAGGAGTTTTTTTTTTTTTTTAATCTAGCTCAGTTATTTTGCCAAATCAATATTAACAGTGTCTAATACCTCATCACCTTAAATATTTTGGAGGCAATTTGCTAAGCGTAGCACGAAATCAAAGTGCCCCTGTCGAAACACGGGGATGAGGCAAGATCCCTAATGAGTCCGGTCATACGGCAGCTTCTACAAAACTCTCCTGATATATTTGAGAAATTTAAACACAGGAAAAAAAGGCCATTTAAATTGTAGAGCAGTTAAAGCTCGGCCGAATCGTAAAATATCGTGAAGCACCCGGACAACCTTGTAAATACACCGATATTAAAACCAGTTCTGTATATAGAAGTGTTCTTTATAAACAAGGCGTTCATTACATTAATCCAAATTAGCTATTAAATAAGACCAAAAATAAAAATAATAAACAGACTGGATAAACAATATACACCTTACAGCGATCTGCTCATAATATTAAATGGTTATTTATCGTGTTTTCAGAGGCCAAGTCCAAATCTAAATCGTTTTTTTTTTGTTGTTGTTTGTTTTTCCATCTTTTAAGTTCTCTTTAATGTTTTTTGGATTCGTGTTCAACCACGAATTTATTGGCAAGAAACTTGTGGGGGTTCTTTATACCGGTCGAAAAAATTCCGATAAGGCGTTCTTAAAATGGAGAATGGAAGAGGTTTTTGGTTCGGGGCTTATCAGATCTGGATTCCAGATTGTGAAACGTGTCCTTCCTGTAATTGATTACAGGTAGGAATAATGGGGCTATTGAATTGACATGAATAGAGACTTCACAATATTCCTCCAGAGATTCCACCGTTGACTTTATGTCCCGTGAAGATTTTATTAGGTACTTAAATATTCTTGGCATCAAACACAAAATGGTTTCTATTCAAACTAAGAATCACAGAATCACTTTTGAGCCATTTTTTAAAATACATATTTGTATTGCCGATAAACATTAAAAGACTACATTTAATGATTTCTAACAGTCAGAATGTATATTTCTTTTAATTTATTCTGACTTTAATAATATAGATCTACAAAAAACATTAAAAGATTACAAACTTATAATTTAATTTCCCATACATTGGATATTTATTTGAAGAATCCATGAACTACTATATTTAAAAAAAAAAATATTCTCAATTATTTTAAATTATTTTTTAACTTTATTAATGGTTAAAAAATTAATTAATAAAATTCTACTTTCTTATGTTTTTTAGTTCTATTACTCTAGCTTCACATTTAGTATTATCTATCTCTAAAATATTATAATAGTACTTATAGTAATATATTTTTCTTTTAGTGAGCAAATACCCGTTTCCATTAAGGAGAAACGTCATACTTAATGACGTTAATGACATTAATTCTCATACTTAATGAGTTCTAAATCTAGAATCTTGGAATTATGTATCTTATTTCACTATAAGAGCTTTGAAATCAGCCGATAAGCAAGAGACAACTTAGGAATACAAATTATAATTTAGTAAATAGTACATTAATTTTGATAAGATATATTATACCTATTTGAAGATCAACAAATCAAAACAAACATTTACTTTTATTGGAATAAATGTGTTTATCTTAGCTTATAGTCCCAGGCCGTTTGGGTTGTCCAACGCTCCAAACATGTCGCTCTGCGGGGACGTTGAGAAGTGAACGGCCCACTCGTATCGATGGCCACCTGTACCACTGTTTTTTAAATAATTTAATTAAACGATCATGTGAAAATCAAAACTTTATCTATCTCTTTTTAATGTTCCCGCAGAACGGCATGTTTGGCATGTCAACAAAAAAAAAAAAAAAAAAGAAGAAAAGGCCCAGCACCCAGTTGCCATATACCCAATACATCAATGGACAAGGCATAAATAAGCGATTCCATAAGGTAAGAATACTTTATCAATCAGTGACTCACTTCTTATGGTGGCCTGGGGACTATTATTAACAACACTGCTCGATTATATAAATGATAATAGCGTTAGCAGTTAAGAGAACTAGAAATTCAAATTGTTAAACTAAAACACATGCCTTAATTTATAATTTTCTCATTATTCCAGAATTCTTCTATAACAAATCTCACCTTACAATAGACTAATATTAGAGCCTCGCGATGTCCGCTTTATATTTTAAGGAATAATTGGCTGTGAGAATGTATATTTGTTTTTTAAAAAAATGTATCCTTGCTTAAATAAAACAGATCTGCATTAGGATTATAAGATAAGTTGATATACAGATATTAACCTCTTATCTATTAAGTATATCATTATAAAGGGTTTCAAGCTGGAGGCTATAAAATCCAGTTCTTACTAGATAATGTGTACTGACTTTGAAACAACTACCTTGTATTAATATGACGCGGGCAGTTGAGTTACAATAATAGAACTGGAGACTGAGTAACAATACGTAGTATTTTGCCTAAAGGATAATACATGAATGTGTATATTTAAAGTTGGATAAATCACAAGAGTAAGCGGATTTAGTCATGTTTTTCTTCTACAAAGAAATGATTCAAGTGAATACTGAATACTTTACATTGGCATTGAATTATTTGTACATAGAAATAGAGGAATTTAATAAATTAAAAAATTTTGTAATTTATAGGAGAAACAGAAGGATTGTGATTGTAACAATATTGTTTATAAGGTAATGGAACTGGGAACAAATGATAACAGTTAATTTATGAATAATAATAATAGCAATTAAACTTATATGGCATAGGCTATAATGTATTAAAGATAGAAAACAGAAAGAAATCAGAATTGAGTAAATAAAAACAATAGAACTTTTTTATTGATCTTTTAAACTGAAAAATTAGATAATAGCACAAAGCAAATACACTTAAGTGCAGTAGGAAATGGCAATGTACTAACTACTATATACAAACACATGAGAAGGAAGAGATAGATCTATCACAATAGATTTTAAATACTTCATTGTAATTATTCATCTCTTTTAACCAGATTAATAAAAGTGACTACGCTTACATTAATGGCGAAAAAAACAATTCCATATGCAACAAATCAACTGGTTCAAAGATTAGGGTTGTTAAATGATCCTTAGGTTAATTTGTTAAATTATCCTTAGGTTAATTTGTTAAATTATTCTTAGGTTAATTTGTTAGATTATCCTTAGGTTAATTTGTTAAATTATCATTAGGTTAATTTAACAAATGGGGCGATTTCGCTAACCACCATAATCAACCCAGCCATATCAAGATGTCGCGTGGCCAACTTAATGTTAATTTTAGATATAACTTTTAAACGATTAATTTATAATAATTACATGAATCAATAATTAATGAATTAATAATTTATTGTCGTTATATGATTTTTAATCGTCCAAAAGCAATGAAACTACTCTGAAGAATCTAGCCTAATCTGTTCCTTAGATAATTTTTTTTTAAAGATTTTTATTTATGGAGAAAAATGTTGTCTAAAAAAATGAAAAGTTCCTTTAAAAAACTTTTTGGAACGAAGTTCCATATGGCACGTTCTGGAGCCCGGGAGTGAATCCGAAAAAAACGACCAAAATCACCGTCACAAAATCACAGTCACGCAAAATCCGTCACGAAATCTACAGATGACGATAACTTGAGTAAAAGATCACCGAGTTTGTGTACCAAATTTGGTACACATGTTCATTTTACCAGTGCCCAGGCTGAGTTCGTTGGAAATGTTATCCGCCGAAGCGTTCTCGCGCAACGCTCGCGTAAACGTAAGCTTTAAAAGACGGGAAAAATGTTATTAGGGAGTCTGTTACTTGACTTGTTTTGATTATTTTTGTTATGTATGTCAAAAATGTCACTTTGTTTTGTAAATAAATAAAATATAATCATGTAAAATTTCACCCTGATACAAACAGAAGCTGTAGCGTTAGGGAAGAGATATATTTTATAATATTATAAATTAATTGGCCGGGTAGGTAGAAAACAGTCCTTTTTCAATCCAAACTCCTTTAACAAACATACTCATTCACTATAAACTATCATGATCAACTTTTTTCTTATATTCAATATATATTTATAGTAAGACGCTTGCTTTAATTATACAAATAATGATTTTCTTTTAATTTTGTCTTCAAAATTCAAAAGTAAACAGTTCGTTACTTTTAATTTTGTCTCTTTTCTAACTCCACCATGTATAAGTAGTTAGCAATGTATACGTACTTAGCAGTGTGATTTTATAATTTATATTGAATAAAAAATGTAAGCAACTTCGTTCCTTCCGGGTGTCCCTCGACACCACACGTATTTTTTTTAAACAAAGAATTAATTTTTAACATTAAAAAGTTTGTTAAGGAAAAGGAATCTATTATAATGATTTATTGATATATTTCCCATTTGTCTCATCTAAAAGGATATCCAAGTTAGATTTAAGATTATATTAATAAAATTTCCCAACTTAGACGTTACCCTTTTTCTTGTTAAAATAATTTTTACAATCTCAGCATATTACAAGTTTTAAAAGGAAAAGATATCTAATAATCTTTTAGTGATTTTTTTTTTCCTCGTTCACAAAGATGTAGGCTATCCATGTTAGACTTAAGATGAAGTAGAAAATAAAAATGAGACTCAGGCAATGATTAATGATAGCTAAGAGACCATTAGAAGGCTTGTTTCTTTGAGCTAGGCGTGGCGTGGTGACTTTTGTCCCCTCTCTTTCTCCCATCTTCTTAGCCAGGTCTCTTTCAATCATTCGTAATAGGTTTTTAAAGAGAGACTTTGGGACTTCGAGACATTATACACCTGTGTTCGGGTGTCAGACACCGTCAGATGATTGTATGCAAATACCTCGTTCAAAGACTTTTTTTTGTTGTTGTTGTTCAAAGTGATTTATTACCCAGGTTAATATCTTCTGAGTCAGATAAAATTAACCTTTTTATGCTCCAAGATCAAAAATAATGAATCTATTAATGGTGTTTTTTTTTATAAGATGAACATTTATTTTGACATTGATTCAGAGATGGCAATTCTCTTTAATATAAATTAACTAGCCGTTAGGCCCGCGGTAACGGGCAGAATAATAAATATGGTTTAGAAAAAGAGCTGAGAGATAATTAGTTATAATTGAAATAGATATTTAAAGAGATATTTACTGTTTAAATAGTAAGTTTTATGCAGTTATAGGTAATTAAAATTAAAACATTTAANAAATATCTGTTATTTTTTCACTATTTTCGAAAGTTTTTTTTGTATCTTTGACCCCCCCCCCCCTCTTTAGTGGGCAAAAGATAGGAGATAGAAAAAAGTTACAAGTAAAATATTATTAAAACTTGGAGAATTATCCACGTTTCAGGACAGTATATTTTCTTTATCAAGGTATGAACATGATGTAAGATCATTATTATACATACCTCAATAAAATTATATAAAAACGAAAAAAAAAAATTGTCGATTGGTAAATCTTTAAATGTTGTCCGCATATTTTTATGTTATAAATGACCTGCGTTATCAAAAGTTCTTTATTGGAAGTTACAATGAAATTAATTGATTTAATGGTTAAAATGGTTATTTACTTATTTATAATGATAACGAATTAAAGAATTGACAAATAAAATTTAAAAAAAAATAAAAATAAATATGACCCATACAGTGTATAATACGAATCAAGTTGTTGTTTCTTATAAAACTATTATAAATTAATATTATTCATATATAACTATTTAATTAGAATACGCTAACTAATAACATTTATAAGTGACATATAGTTTATACATATAATACTACTTAATAGATAACAAAAATTAACAATTTTGTGTAGAGCGAGTGTTGGTTTTGATTTGAAGAAAATATAGGAGATAAAATATAGGGTTTTTGCGGAGGTGGGGAGCGTCGGCACTGAGGCAAATCAGTCTTGTATAATTAGAGACAAATCGATATTCGAGGCAGAGAAACAAGACTCGAGCCCCGAGCTGGAAAATAAACCACAATTTCACCTCGTACTCACTTTATCCTCTATACTTGACTCACTTTATCCTCTATACTTGACTCACTTTATCCTCTATACTTGACTCACTTTATCCTCTATACTTGACTCACTTTATCCTCTATACTTGACTCACTTTATCCTCTATACTTGACTCACTTTATCCTCTATACTTGACTCACTTTATCCTCTATACTTGACTCACTTTATCCTCTATACTTGACTCACTTTATCCTCTATACTTGACTCACTTTATCCTCTATACTTGACTCACTTTATCCTCTATACTTGACTCACTTTATCCTCTATACTTGACTCACTTTATCCTCTATACTTGACTCACTTTATCCTCTATACTTGACTCACTTTATCCTCTATACTTGACTCACTTTATCCTCTATACTTGACTCACTTTATCCTCTATACTTGACTCACTTTATCCTCTATACTTGACTCACTTTATCCTCTATACTTGACTCACTTTATCCTCTATACTTGACTCACTTTATCCTCTATACTTGACTCACTTTATCCTCTATACTTGACTCACTTTATCCTCTATACTTGACTCACTTTATCCTCTATACTTGACTCACTTTATCCTCTATACTTGACTCACTTTATCCTCTATACTTGACTCACTTTATCCTCTATACTTGACTCACTTTATCCTCTATACTTGACTCACTTTATCCTCTATACTTGACTCACTTTATCCTCTATACTTGACTCACTTTATCCTCTATACTTGACTCACTTTATCCTCTATACTTGACTCACTTTATCCTCTATACTTGACTCACTTTATCCTCTATACTTGACTCACTTTATCCTCTATACTTGACTCACTTTATCCTCTATACTTGACTCACTTTATCCTCTATACTTGACTCACTTTATCCTCTATACTTGACTCACTTTATCCTCTATACTTGACTCACTTTATCCTCTATACTTGACTCACTTTATCCTCTATACTTGACTCACTTTATCCTCTATACTTGACTCACTTTATCCTCTATACTTGACTCACTTTATCCTCTATACTTGACTCACTTTATCCTCTATACTTGACTCACTTTATCCTCTATACTTGACTCACTTTATCCTCTATACTTGACTCACTTTATCCTCTATACTTGACTCACTTTATCCTCTATACTTGACTCACTTTATCCTCTATACTTGACTCACTTTATCCTCTATACTTGACTCACTTTATCCTCTATACTTGACTCACTTTATCCTCTATACTTGACTCACTTTATCCTCTATACTTGACTCACTTTATCCTCTATACTTGACTCACTTTATCCTCTATACTTGACTCACTTTATCCTCTATACTTGANAAATTACTAGAAAAATAAAAATAAATAAAAAAATAATATGATATATATTAATGATTTAATTGTCTATCATATTAAAAGAAATAAATCATAATATCTTTATTTATACCATATTATTAATTTTTGCGTTGGTATTAATTTAAAATATAATTATTATCATACAAGCAGTATATGGTCAATATGTCAGTGTTATTAAGAAAAGCAATTTTCTCTTAATTTAAAAATGGAATGGATTTATAACGATATATTTCTTTGATAATAGTAGCCACACAATCTAGCTTTGAATTATTCCTTTTCCCCATGCATTATTGTAATTGTTTTTTTCGCTGTAAAGTAAAAAAAAAAGTAACGGACAATAATTAAGAATGTGTAGAAAAGCGCTGCAGTGTAGAGTAATTAATTCTTAGTGAGAAAATGAATTTTTAAAAGGGGGTCATTTAAGATTGTGAAGTGTGCGGGTAGTAAACGAGCAGGGTGTCTTATTATAGAGGGTTGATAGGGGTGGGATCCGGGGGTGAAATCGATGGAACGGTGACGCGATAACGGTGACGTCACCTAGCGGGGGGTTAGCGGTTCCTGTAGTAGGGGCGAGGGCTCTGCCCCACTCACCCCCTCGCACGCTGGCCAATAGGAGCCGGCGGATCGATGCCGCTAAGACGTGACGTCACGGATAGCAGTGACGTCACGTCTCCTAAGGGGGAGGGCACCGTTTTATACTAAGGTTTGAACGGCTCCGGCCCCCAGTCTGATAGTGCAACGTCCCGCGTCCGCTTCCCGACCGATACCTCTCTAGCAATACCTGTTTAAATACATCGGCCCCATACATAACCTACACCAAGTTCTGGATACCTCCGAATCTCCTTCCCCAGGTGGGGTAATCATACTAAAGCACCTAGTTTTTCATTTCATTTTTTTATATTTCAATCATTTATTTTTTTACGATCACGGCTCGTAGTCGCACGATCGCGTGAGATCGCCACTCGGCCCCTGTGGTTTCGGCCGATCCCCCCCGGTGGTTAGTGAGTTAGGCCGTGAATAGTGCCATGAAGCTGGGATGATCAACTGGACCGAGGGACAAGGGCAGAGGCACTGCAGAAGCGACGCCAATAACAATCGGACCACCAATCCACTGCATTATCACTACAACCACCAACAGGCACCACATCCACATTACAAGAAGCGTCTCCACTACAGTAAGTCATTCATTAATCACGGATCAATGGGAAGTAGACGCGGAGCTAACTAATCTCTTAACAACCACTAACCATCGCCGTCGGCTTGTTTCTCTAACTCTGCGTATACTAACTTTACAACTAAACCACTTAGAATTAATTTAATATTAAGATGTAGCAAACTGTACTGAAGATGTCACCACCCCCAGCCTCACTAACCTAATAAAACCTGTTGCACTTTCCCTTTCATTCTCATCTTTAATAACATTTTTACTTCTTCACTCACTTACTTCTACATCTATTAACAAACAATTATTTCTGCTTGTTTGCGAAAATATTTCCTAGACAATAGTATTCTTTGCGCTATTTTTATTCCCCCCCCCCAACATAAAACCAAAATTAATTTAATCTTATACATTTCTAAATTTTATACAACTCAAACTTTTTTTGGATTATATTTAATCATTCAACGTTCTACACAATTTAAATTTTTAAAAAAATCCAAATTTTTGTGTCAAACATGCAGAATAATTATTTATTAATAATACACGATTTATTTATTTCATTTCTCTATACTTAGATTTTTAGTGTTCAAACTGTTTCATTATTTACTTATCATTTAATTCAGATATAATTTATTGATAAAAAATTAAATAAAAATAAATTCTGGGAAAGCATTTAACTATTATAAATTTATTTTATAAGTAGGTAATTTAATATTTAATAGCAGTTCTATTTATATTTTTATTATTTATCAACAGTAATAAGAAAAAAATAATTATTTTATTAAAATTAATAGTAGTTCAACTATAATTATTTTGTATATTTGTTTATTATAAATGCACGGAAATATATTTTCTTTTATTGTATATTACAGAAGGAATTATTCATTGTATATTTATTTTATATAAAAAAAAAATCATCTTTATTATAATTAAAATGATAAAAATCGTGTCTACCTTAAAAAAAAAAATAAAAAATAACTTTCAAAAATAAATATATTTTGTTTAATTAATAATATGATTAGGAAGATGATACAATTTAGGCAAAAACTATAAACGTATATAAAATGTTAAACCCTCTGCTTAGCCAGAAAATTAAATTATGAACAAGGGAAAATAAAAAATAAATAATAATTTAATATTTTTAAATCTAGACTTAAATTGGATATTCATCGTTACTTAATTGAAAAATTGATTTAAATTTCTTATGTCCAAGCTTGGAAAAGCAGCTTGTTTACGTGGGGGACATAGTTTACGTGGTGGATATAGTTTATGTGGTGGACATGTTTCGATGTTCAGCGGGACCACATTATATTTTAAATCCATGTATCGTAAACTTCACGGTTAAAAATTTCGCGGAAAAAAAATTGCGGATAGAGGTTTCGCGCTAAAATTAAATCATTTTATAATTGTATTGTATTATTTTATTCAATCATTTTTTAAATATTATGTTTAAATTTTAGTTCCGCGACATGTCTATCAAATAATTAAGAAATAGTCGAAACAGTTTTTGGAGTGCAGCTCCAAACAATGTATAGCTAAACTAAATTTAAACAAATTTTTGGGTTTGCTTTTCTGATATGTACACCAAATTTAATCGGTTTGGTAGTTTAAGTCTTACACGTTTGCAAAGGTGAAAAATATTTGTTTAAATTAATTTGATTGACTCAGATGAATAGATGAACGTAAAATTGTTTTACTTATCTCTAAAATGTTCTGTACCTACTCTGAATTAAAAATAAATAAATACGAAAAAACACAATATACATGCTTTTAATTACAGTCAGTTAAGATGCGCAGAAATTTATTTAATGGGTGTATTTAATATTAAGAGGGTCCATTTAGGTACATATTTGAATTTCTATAAAGTTCTTTCATACATCATAATTTAATATAGGTTATTATTAGAGTTTTTTTTTTATAGATATAGTACATATACTATAACAAAAAGAACTTTTTAAATAAACGTTTTTTTAGATTTTCTGTCATAGATCATAAATTTGAAACCTGTCAAAATGAAGATTGTAAATATGGGACTTGTCAAAACAAAATAAAATAAATTGCGGAGTTATTCCGAACAAACTTTCCATACAGTAAATTAGCTGAACACGAATTAAATTCTACTGAAAGATGGCTAAAAGTATTAAAATAATGCATTGTCATCGTTTTCTGAGCTATTCTAAAAGTTTCAAATGTCTAGCTACTCGGGAAGTTAAAAATCGATTGCAAGATTTGTACTGGACAAACAAACAAACAAAAAAGAAAGCAAGCTAATAAAAACGTAGTAAAATGGATCAAATATATTAATCGGTATATAACTTAATAATTAATATATTTATTAATTATCATTTGTTAATTAAAGTAAAAATTTTTCTCATTGAACCAGTTTTAGTAAAGTAATTATTAATCGAATCTAAATCTATCTGAAGCAGCTAGTCTGATGTAGGTTAATCACGTCTCTAAATTCCCTTTATATTTTATTTTCAGACATCTAAATAAGAAAGGAATTGTATGGGAAATATTATATAAATGTGTAGGTTTACGTAGCTGGGAGCTACCATTATACATAAAAATACTGTATACAACACTGGATATGAATCATTATCAACTATTTTATAATTTCCTGAACTTAATTCTTTATGATTAAAACATCTATCAACTCACTAGAGTCTAGAGAATATACATGTCAATCAATTTCCTATACATTGAGATTTACCCTTTATCATACCTTCAAGGGTATAATATTAAATATACGAGTATAATTTTTTAGTAAATTAGCAAAACGAATAACTAAAAATAATGTTTTCTCTATTTTTATTGTTTAATTTATTTTTTAAATTGGTGAAAATGGTGTAGTCGAGCCCAGATTAAACCACTGCTACTAAGATATTAAAATATTATTAAATGCTCGATTGGGTTTTTCTCCAATTTGTGATAGCGATTCATCGTTCAATTTGTATGTGTAATATTATTAAGATATAATGAAATTTGGTTTTTGAACTATATCTCTTTCATGAGTATTAAATGCTTAAGAAATAAGGCACTCTTTGTCCTAATTGGGAAATAAATGCTTATACTTAAGACTTAAGACACTCTTTTTTTCCTAGTAGGAAAATAAATGCTTATAAGACTTAAGACACTCTTTGTCCTAATAGGAAAACAAATGCTTAAGACATAAGGCACTCTTTGTCCTAGTAGGGAAATAAATGCTTAAGACATAAGGCACTCTTTGTCCTAATAGGGAAATAAATGCNAGAGAGAGAGAGAGAGAGAGAGAGAGAGAGAGAGAGAGAGAGAGAGAGAGAGAGAGAGAGAGAGAGAGAGAGAGAGAGAGAGAGAGAGAGAGAGAGAGAGAGAGAGAGAGAGAGAGAGAGAGAGAGAGAGAGAGAGAGAGAGAGAGAGAGAGAGAGAGAGAGAGAGAGAGAGACAGAGGCAGAGAGAGAGAGTGAGAGAGAGAGAGAAGGAAAAGTATGTATAGAGATAAAAATTAAATTTATACTTATTTTACTTTTAATTTGCATTCATTTTTAATTTCTTACTATACACCTTAAGATAACAGGTTACAATAAAAAGTTCCTTTGAATACATTTTCTACTTAACATAATATATTTAACATACTAAACTAGAACCTACTAATTAGTAGTAATATAAAAATATTTAATAATAACCACATATTTATATGCATTATTACAAAATTATTTTATTACTTAACTTTGAATAGAAATTTAGGTAGTCGTTTTTGTCAAAAAGGTGCTAGTAGGGAAATAAATGCTTAAGACATAAGGCAATCTTTGTCCTAATAGGGAAATAAATGCTTAAGACATAAGGCACTCTTTGTCCTAATAGGGAAATAAATGCTTAAGACATAAGGCACTCTTTGTCCTAATAGGGAAAGGAAGGACTATACAAAAGCATATAATTAAGTCTAAGTCCAAAAAAAAAAAAACCCTTAAGCAATTGCAGTAAAAATAAAATGATGATAGTAATAATTCCGATTTAAAACAAATTCATATTCTGCACTAATAATACTCTCTGTTCCTTACATTTATAATAGTAAATTTCAATAAATCAGTGTATTAAAGGCTTAATGATTATTTTCAGATCAAAGCGAAATAAGTACTCCTTATACATACTCTCTCACCTACTCGAGATTCCGCCTACACTAGTTTCTAGAATACTCGATATACACCTACATCCTTTGGGAAACTTAACTATAAATATATTTTAATTGTATGAGCAATGGTAATAACTATTGTTGTTCAATATACATATATATGAAAT
>KZ651515.1:354848-371837 GCA_001010745.2 Gerris buenoi
ATATAACTAATTATGTCTCAGCTCTTTTTCTTTGAATGAAATTAATAAGAAATAACTAGACATCACGTGGCTCTTTCTGTTTAAGTATAATTGGACAAAGCGAGACTCATTCATTATAAATATAACTAATTATGTTTCAGCTCTTTTTCTTTGAATGAAATTAATAAGAAATAACTAGACATCACGTGGCTCTTTTTGTTTAAGTATAACTAGACAGCGCGAGACTCATTCATTTTAAATCACCTCTTTTTTTTCAACCATATTTATTCTGCCCGTTGCCATGGGCTTAACGGCTAGTATATTATGTTCTAATAAAACTTAAATTTAGGAATTATTCTGCCAATAATTCCAAGATGCTACTTCTAAGATGGCTATTAGAAATATTCTTTTGCTACTTCAATGAAGCCTCAAAATAACTGTTGAGAGTAGAAGGAGTAAAATATAATTGAAATGGTTTTTCTCTCGCCCTAGAAAAGAATCAGGATATTATCAGGGAATTGATTTTAAGTTAACATACAATTTGGCCAAAAAGTTCAGTCTAGTCAGCAAAAGATGAGCTAATTCTGTCTTAAATCTGATCAAAGATAAATTTCCCCTAATTTAAATATAAAACCCTATAGTACCAATAAGGTTTGAAATTTCAGAAGTCATAAATCTCTGACAGAGTCTATTCTGGAAGATGTAGATTTATTAGACTCTGGCCATGGACACCTATACAATAGACTAATAGACTATAATCATAATCTCCCTTAAGTGATAAAATAAGAGGTCTTAAATTATAGGTCTGACCGGTCTAGCAGTATCACTTTCCTAACCTGTCCAGCACCCATGATGAAAAACTAGTTCAACTATCGACTATGCAATAGACTCTAATCATAATCTCAACAAATTTAGGGTAAATCGTAAGTTAATGCTACCACTCGACGTACTTTTTGAGAAAGGGATATTAATTCTCCTATGTACAAATCACAATTATTTAATTTCTTTGATGCATAAATCATACAAATGTAGTGCTTGACAAAGTGTAATAAACATAAAATAAAGTATTATAATATTACTTAATATTAGTTAATTTTCGACCTTAGCATTAAGTTAGGATTAGCCAATTTAGAATATGGTGGCCTGGCTGACAAAACATTGTAATAATTTTTTATCTACTTACATAACCTAGCATTTACTTCACCTAGCATGCTCAAAAATCCAGAACAACTTTAGAATATGGTTATCAAGCCCGTAATACATTATTTTCTTGAATTCACTTAAGTAATACCTAATCATAGCGCTTAATAAACCTTTCTTCGTTTTTTTGTAGACAGAAAGTCAGGCAGGTTGTAAGTTAGTGTAGGTAAAAAAAAGACATAAATCCCCAAGTAAAATTAAAGATGGTGGGGCGAAAATGTTAAGTAAAGGAGGATATTCACATCTACGGCATCGTCCTCTAAATTATGTTCTCCTACTTTTAGTGAATTTATTTAATTTAAAATTATTATTTGTATAAAAGATGAAATAAAAAAAAAATAAAACTATTAGGGTCTCTTTATAATTGTTGTGTTTTTTTTTTTTTTTAATAAAAATAAGGCAAAATATATAATATTAAGTACCAGACCGTTGGATACAGTTGATTATTTAAATGTTTCCTTATAAGATATTTTTATGTATTCAATCCCCCTCCCCCCCACAAGTTGTTGCCCCAATCAATGTCTCATGCAAAATGTATGTTGCCTCTGCCATGTCTTATCTTTAATAATAATTGTGTAGTTGTTATTCCCTTTTATATGTATTCTTTTTTTTTTAATTTAATATTTTTTGTGAAATACTTATTCTCTTTTGTTGAATAAAGATTGTTTTGTTTATATAATTAAGAGTATTTTTTCCCCCCCAAGGCGACGGCGACTCACCTCAAATGATTTATAACGTTAAAAATTGATGTGCCATAAGCTGGGTTTGAACCAGTGACTTCCAGCCCATAAAGCTACCACTCTAACACTAGGCCATCCCACTGTAATGAATCTCCTAGCATAAAACTTACTACTTAAACAGTTAATATTTTATTTATNTATAATATCTACTAGTGTCTATAATTGAAGCAAGCGTAGTGAGCTTCCTACATTTAACGTAATAAACTCGTGTCTGAGAGTGTGTCTGAAACGTACGACGACAACTAGAGTAAATGTTAACCGATTTTGATGAATTTTAGTACACATGTTCATTTTACCAATCCTCAGGAGAAGTTCTTTGCCCAAGCATTCGCTTACATTTTAGGACAGAATAAAATTCTAATTTTATCTACTTGACAATATGAACATTCTTTTCGAATAACATTTTTTAGTAAAACCAACAGCAACACCGATATGAATTAATAAAGATCGCTAAAACTATTAAAGCGGACCTAAACGTTTCTAATAGAGAAAACAACCTTTTTACTGATATTTTACGTTCTAACACAATGATTTTAATAAAACTTCATATACATTGTCTAAAGTACAATTAAAACACGAATGTAAAATTTCAACTCGATACAAGCAGCAGTATTTGAGAAATGAAGTGATACATTTATAATAATTGTTTAAAATCTACTGGGGGCGGATAAGGTTCTTATAGTCGTGTAGTGGTAGTGTATAGGTTTGTTTAAGAAGTAAAGCTTTGTACTGATTACCCCCACTCTACCTCACACTGCCCTCTTCCGCTTATCTTTTACTATGACATTCATCATGATTAACAAATTTGAATATTCAGTATTTTATTGCAATAAGCTCGCTTCAATGATAGTAGTTTATATTAAATTTTAGTAATTGCATTATTCACACAATTAGATTACCCATAAATTAACCATCTTTCCCAACAACGAAAAAATAACCTATACTCAAAGTATTGTTTTGCGGGCTTGAATGTATTTTTTTTAAATCTTAGTACTATATTTCATAAGTGTATCTAGATATATATTTTTATGATTAAGGAGACCTTAATAGTATGGACTCTTGGGTATCATAATAAATTTTCCAGTTAGAATATGCTGCATGAAATATGGATAACTCAGTAAAACTGATGTCCAGATCATGGACATAGAATTTCATTCAGTCGACGTACTTTTTGAGAAAGGGATATTAATTCTCCTATGTACAAATCACAATTATTTAATTTCTTTGATGCATAAATCATACAAATGTAGTGCTTGACAAAGTGTAATAAACATAAAATAAAGTATTATAATATTACTTAATATTAGTTAATTTTCGACCTTAGCATTAAGTTAGGATTAGCCAATTTAGAATATGGTGGCCTGGCTGACAAAACATTGTAATAATTTTTTATCTACTTACATAACCTAGCATTTACTTCACCTAGCATGCTCAAAAATCCAGAACAACTTTAGAATATGGTTATCAAGCCCGTAATACATTATTTTCTTGAATTCACTTAAGTAATACCTAATCATAGCGCTTAATAAACCTTTCTTCGTTTTTTTGTAGACAGAAAGTCAGGCAGGTTGTAAGTTAGTGTAGGTAAAAAAAATACATAAATCCCCAAGTAAAATTAAAGATGGTGGGGCGAAAATGTTAAGTAAAGGAGGATATTCACATCTACGGCATCGGTCAGGGCTGATCAAGACAAGGCACGGCCCTGTCTTGGTCCAGATATAACAAAAATGAAACAATATATAACAAAAATGGATGAAAAATACGAAACAACAAACAAAATAGAAACAATTATAAAACACAATGTAAAGGAAGGTTCTCAAACAAAATACATTTTGTAAAAATACTGTGGCAGTGGCAATAAAAACCAGTAGATAGGATGCGAACGGAGGGTTGACTGTCTGTAGGGCTCTCACACTGTTAGTCTGATTACAGTACGCACAGGGCAAGCTCCAATCTAGATCGCTTGGCAAGCAACCCTAATCGGACCGTGCCCTGTGCGTGATCGGACCGTACCGAAGGGGGAAATGCTTCTATATAACAACATAGAAAGGGATCTTGATCTGACCTGACCGTACCGTGATCGGCCCAGACTGTGATCGAAGGTGTGATCAAGGTGTACATTCTAAAGCTTAGCCAAAAATCCTCATAGTCTATACTAATAAAACTATTGATACATCACTATTGAAGCGAGCGCAAGCGAGCTTCTTAAATTCAACGAAATATGCTCCGAGTCTGTGTGTCTGAAACATACGACGATAACTTGAGTAAAAGTTGACATAAACGTGCGCATCAAAATTAAAATTGGAATTTCTGGACGGGAAAAGAGTCTATCATCACCTATTCGATGAGACGAAGATTTTTTTCAAAAATTTTTTTTTTAGTAAAACCAACAGCAACACCGATATGAATTAATAAAGATCGCTAAAACTATTAAAGCGGACCTAAACGTTTCTAATAGAGAAAACAACCTTTTTACTGATATTTTACGTTCTAACACAATGATTTTAATAAAACTTCATATACATTGTCTAAAGTACAATTAAAACACGAATGTAAAATTTCAACTCGATACAAGCAGCAGTATTTGAGAAATGAAGTGATACATTTATAATAATTGTTTAAAATCTACTGGGGGCGGATAAGGTTCTTATAGTCGTGTAGTGGTAGTGTATAGGTTTGTTTAAGAAGTAAAGCTTTGTACTGATTACCCCCACTCTACCTCACACTGCCCTCTTCCGCTTATCTTTTACTATGACATTCATCATGATTAACAAATTTGAATATTCAGTATTTTATTGCAATAAGCTCGCTTCAATGATAGTAGTTTATATTAAATTTTAGTAATTGCATTATTCACACAATTAGATTACCCATAAATTAACCATCTTTCCCAACAACGAAAAAATAACCTATACTCAAAGTATTGTTTTGCGGGCTTGAATGTATTTTTTTTAAATCTTAGTACTATATTTCATAAGTGTATCTAGATATATATTTTTATGATTAAGGAGACCTTAATAGTATGGACTCTTGGGTATCATAATAAATTTTCCAGTTAGAATATGCTGCATGAAATATGGATAACTCAGTAAAACTGATGTCCAGATCATGGACATAGAATTTCATTCAGGGAAGAATGGGTAATTCAGATTGTACGTGACCCAGAAATTTTTCGATTTGGACCTCTACCTGGTTTATATACAGGAGGGTTGTTTTTCTTCAGAAAATGAGCGGAAATTTAATATGCAGGATTTTAACATCTAACCTCCAAGTGGGTCACGTACAATCCGAATTTATCGGGAAGAATATTTTAAAATATACTTCACAAAGTTTGGCTATCTTCTTTTTCATTTGTCACACTACTAGAGCTTTTAGACGCCAAACGATTTTTAAGATTATAAACCAAATTAAAGAAAATGGGAATATAATTCATTATTAGAGGAAAACAAAAATGAAGCAGTACCTCTTATTTTTCGTAATTGATCTGAAGTACGGCAGTTGACACTTTATGACACGCTTATAGAGATAAAAAAAAGAGAAAATTAAGATTTTAAATAAAGTCAAATCATAAAATAACTTCTTAACCGATTGATTTTAATCCACTTCAGTTTCCAGTTAGTTCATAACTTGTTCTCACTTCACTCTCACACTTTTGGTCATTTGCGCTCGTAAATTGTAAATATATTATGTCAGAAAAAAAAAATCTAATCATAGACATTTTAATTTATAAATAATAATAAATTAAATTATCAAATAAATTAATCAGTAGGATTTGCAATAAAACTAAAAAACTAAATTGAAATAATAAATACAAAAAAAAAGCCTAAGAATATGTAGATTTAAATAAAGTAATACTTCATAATAATTTTAGACTTTTTTATTACCCTACCCCCTAGGGGGGGATTTGTTTTTAAAAATCATTATCATTACTTAAGGATACTGTGGTGATTTCTCCTTAATAATAATTATGATTTGAATTAGATACTAGGCATGGTGTATTGGGAATTAGGACGTTATTTTGATTTCTTTATGTTATGTTACGTTCTAGGCAGTGGCGATCCTAGGGGGGGGGGGACTAAGGGGCTTAAGCCCCCCCCCAGAAATCAAATTATCAAATATTCAATTTCACCTCAGAAATTCATAAAACCGCTGTTTTTGCGAGGTCATATTCATATTTTCAAAATTTTCAAGGGACCCCCGGTACCCCGCCATGAATCCCCCATTTTTATGATTAAGGNTCCAGCACCCATGATGAAAAACTAGTTCAACTATCGACTATGCAATAGACTCTAATCATAATCTCAACAAATTTAGGGTAAATCGTAAGTTAATGCTACCACTCGACGTACTTTTTGAGAAAGGGATATTAATTCTCCTATGTACAAATCACAATTATTTAATTTCTTTGATGCATAAATCATACAAATGTAGTGCTTGACAAAGTGTAATAAACATAAAATAAAGTATTATAATATTACTTAATATTAGTTAATTTTCGACCTTAGCATTAAGTTAGGATTAGCCAATTTAGAATATGGTGGCCTGGCTGACAAAACATTGTAATAATTTTTTATCTACTTACATAACCTAGCATTTACTTCACCTAGCATGCTCAAAAATCCAGAACAACTTTAGAATATGGTTATCAAGCCCGTAATACATTATTTTCTTGAATTCACTTAAGTAATACCTAATCATAGCGCTTAATAAACCTTTCTTCGTTTTTTTGTAGACAGAAAGTCAGGCAGGTTGTAAGTTAGTGTAGGTAAAAAAAATACATAAATCCCCAAGTAAAATTAAAGATGGTGGGGCGAAAATGTTAAGTAAAGGAGGATATTCACATCTACGGCATCGGTCAGGGCTGATCAAGACAAGGCACGGCCCTGTCTTGGTCCAGATATAACAAAAATGAAACAATATATAACAAAAATGGATGAAAAATACGAAACAACAAACAAAATAGAAACAATTATAAAACACAATGTAAAGGAAGGTTCTCAAACAAAATACATTTTGTAAAAATACTGTGGCAGTGGCAATAAAAACCAGTAGATAGGATGCGAACGGAGGGTTGACTGTCTGTAGGGCTCTCACACTGTTAGTCTGATTACAGTACGCACAGGGCAAGCTCCAATCTAGATCGCTTGGCAAGCAACCCTAATCGGACCGTGCCCTGTGAGTGATCGGACCGTACCGAAGGGGGAAATGCTTCTATATAACAACATAGAAAGGGATCTTGATCTGACCTGACCGTACCGTGATCGGCCCAGACTGTGATCGAAGGTGTGATCAAGGTGTACATTCTAAAGCTTAGCCAAAAATCCTCATAGTCTATACTAATAAAACTATTGATACATCACTATTGAAGTGAGCGCAAGCGAGCTTCTTAAATTCAACGAAATATGCTCCGAGTCTGTGTGTCTGAAACATACGACGATAACTTGAGTAAAAGTTGACATAAACGTGCGCATCAAAATTAAAATTGGAATTTCTGGACGGGAAAAGAGTCTATCATCACCTATTCGATGAGACGAAGATTTTTTTTTAAATTTTTTTTTAGTAAAACCAACAGCAACACCAATGTGAATTAATAAAGATTGCTAAAACTATTAAAGCGGACCTAAACGTTGTTAAACCTGTTCTAATGGAGAAAACAAACTTTTTACTGATATTTTACGTTCTAACACAATGATTTTAATAAAACTTCATATACATCATCTAAAGTACAATTAAAACACGTATGTAAAATTTCAACTCGATACAAGCAGCAGTATTTGAGAAATTAAGTGATACATTTATAATAATTGTTTAAAATCTACTGGGGGCGGATAAGGTTCTTATAGTCGTGTAGTGGTAGTGTATAGGTTTGTGTAGGAAGTAAAGCTTTGTACTGATTACCCTCACTCTACCTCACACTGCCCTCTTCCACTTATCTTTTACCATGACATTCATCATGATTAACAAATTTTAATATTCAGTATTTTAATGCGATAAGCTCACTTCAATGATAGTAATTTATATTAAATTTTAGTAATTGCATTATTCACACAATTAGATTACCTAAATTAACCATCTTTCCCAACAACGAAAAAATAACCTACTCAAAGTATTGTTTTGCGGGCTTGAATGTATTTTTTTTAAATCTTAGTACTATATTTCNTCTATTTAAGTACTCAAATGAATTGTTTTCATGATTTCAGTTGCAAAATCAGGAGTTTTGGTGTGAGTGCAAAGTATCCCACCCCTGTGTCCAATGTATCCCACCCATTGGGATACATTGGACAAAGTGAACGTTTTGGAAAAACAAAAAATAATATGATAATGTTGTTTTTTTAAGTCGCAATAAGTCTGGAATATGTTAGTTAGGATCTCTATGCATGATAATAACACAAAAGCGAAAAAGTTCATGCAAAACTGTGGCTCTCACGGCCTCTAAAAAAAAGTGTCCAAACCAACCCCACTCTCCCCTATATATTAACTAATATGCTTGAACAAAAACAATAATGCTCTATTTGACATTGGCTTCACGAAACCATAGCTCCTTCTTAAGCCCTTTTCTCGATAATATCTGGTCCCAATAAAGTGCTAGTTGTTGGTCAAACAACATACTTGCCCTAGGTGGCTTCTGAAAACGATAGCAGACATTTATTTTTTTCACCTGCCACACCTGTACTTTGGGGGGTTAGTACTTGTTTCTTTCTCGGGTTGTTCGACCCTTCTTTATGACCGAACTTTATCTTTTGCAATCCTCAAGCAATAAATCACAAGGTTGTTACAACCAACTGGTTTGGCAAGGAAACATGTCAGGCCACTTGCTGAAATCAATGAAAACTATACCACACACGTTGCTCAGGTGAGAATCAAGCATTGGGCCTGCTAGGTTGATTTCTATCTGCTCTAAAAGCTCCAACCATATACAGCCTTAATTTTTTTCCTTGTAGATTCTTGCAAGATCCTGCAAGAGCAGCACATGATACACACCCTTTGCATANTAAAGTCTTGAACTTATTTAACACAATAATAATTAATGCATTACATGAATTAATATAATTAATAAACAAAATCTTTGAGGGCTGATTTGAAATTTAGTTTATCGTTGATGCTACCATCTTTAGACCATCTTTTTTAGATCTAGCCTTGTCGAAAAAAAGGAAGAGATATTAATTAAATTGTTAATAAAAGAAATTTACTAAATATTAATAAAAAAAACGTGTAATATACTGTTATATATTATAATAATACATTTTACTAACTTTACAGCGAAGCGAAGACTGTGAGGCACCAATTCCTCACTGGTCAGCAAACTGTCCGGTTATGTTAAAGGTTTGGTGGTGACATGTAACAATATTACTGGAGAGAATGTAAAAGCCCAACCTGTTGGAGGAACTGATGCTCGTTGCTACTGATATGCAAACAACGCAACGCTTATACAGTAAGATTTACTAAAGTTTTGACTTTTGACACTCAGATTGGCCAAACTAAATGATGGAGAAAATAGTGTCACTAGGCCTGTAGGAGGGTGGGGCTGGTGACATTTTTGTTTGCCTAGTTGGCCCGACCTTCTAGAATTCAAAATCCTGACTTCTCATTGGCTCCCGACGGATTTTCCCACGCTGTCAAAAGTCAAAACTTTAGTAAATCTTACTGTAGTCTTGTGCAGATCATTATGATAATGAACCCTGGCCAAGGTGGTTGGCTCCAGGCTTGACACCAGCTGCTTCTGTAAATTCTGCAGACTTGCCACACGTAAACATTACACGACCCTTGGTCTGCCCCGACAACTTACCTTACAATCTTATCACTTTACTTAAACAATTTATACTCTAAATTACATTAAATGTAGGGGAGAGCGGGTTTGGTTGGGACAGTGGGATCAATTGGACACTGCTGTTTTTGGTTGAAAAGAAGGTAAGATTAGAAACCTTGGTGGACCAGTCAGTAGCTCTTCTGTTTCTATTCAATCCCTTAAGTGGTCTGATGTGTTGATGATTACCATTGATTTTTAAAAAAATAAATTCGATTTGGAGGCAAGCTGATGTAAAATTTGAGACCCACGTCGGAAGTCTTCCAGCCCCTCTGCAATATTCTTCGGAGCCTCTACTATTTTTACCTGGTAATGGATTTATTTATGATTACAAATCTCTTTGGTTGCTTACTGTTGAACAACGGGTTCCAATGTAGTTTATATTGTTTTAAAAAAATGGCGTCGAGGGATGAGTTGGACAGTTAGTAAAATTCATCCCCCACTGTCCCACTCATCCCCCACATCAAACACACATCATACCTATTTCTTCTTTTGGTTGCCTACTTTCTTACTTATTTATTATTCCTTCTATTTAAGTACTCAAATGAATTGTTTTCATGATTTCAGTTGCAAAATCAGGAGTTTTGGTGTGTGNGACTTATATTTGAAGATTTTAAGGGGGCCGTGGTTACCAAAAGGTTAAGAACCACTGCCTAAATGGATGCATTTGTCGTTTTTTGGTTTTAAGTTATCAATTATAAAAATAAAATAAAAAAAAAACAGAAAAATTAAATTTTTAATTTATTGAAAGTTGCTATACACATGAATAGGTTTACACTGTTATAAAAATATAAGTCTTTAAATGTAATATAGTATATTTTAATAATTATTTATCTATGAGTAAAATGTTAACTTTATTGTGCAAGATGAATATGAGGTAGACATCTTTAAAATATAATTAATTAAAAAGATGACAATTTCCAGTAAAAATTACATAATATCAAAATGTAATCAGTTGTGTTATAAAAAATAAATTTTGTGTGATTTCTCTGTAGGTTCATATTTGTTTCATAGCTCTCTCAGACACAGAGTTCTACAGGATGTAAGAAACTTAGTTATTCAAGAGGATAGATGAAATCATCTTGTAGATGATGAGCAGTAAACACCCCCACTAAACTTTATCCAGTACCCTCATAATTTGACATGAAATCGGTAAAGAAGAGTTTTTGACGGGCACCAAGCTGGATTTTGATTTTAGGACTGGCAATAATATACGAATTATCGGGATATATGATATAACGGGATATGAAATACCAGGATTCTACTGTAATTATTTTTATCAATTTATATTAAATGCATCCATTTTAAGGTTCACCATCATAATACAATGCAATATAAAATATAATACTTTGCTTTCAGGATTTTCAGAATTTAAAAAAAAATTAACTTTAATATATACATTAAATATAGATTTAAATTAAAAATATAATGTGCTTGAAATTTGGCAGCTTTTATAAAGTATATTAAAAAATATTTTTCAAATTTTTATG
Source organism: Gerris buenoi (assembly GCA_001010745.2). Lineage (NCBI taxonomy): Eukaryota > Metazoa > Arthropoda > Insecta > Hemiptera > Gerridae > Gerris > Gerris buenoi. The sequence goes on from KZ651515.1 coordinate 366,062, forward strand.
AAAAATCGCTCTGTTAAGGCCGCGTAATATTTATTAAAGTTTTGTTTTTTTGTCATAATAGATAATATATTAGAATTTTTCTTCATAGGAGATACTTATAACTATAAAAGAAGAAAAAAAGCAAATGAAAGTAAACCTCTCAAAAAAAATGAGAGTTTTGTAAATGCAGAAGTCCCTTAAGTGGTCTGATGTGTTGATGATGCACGCACGTTGCTCAGGTGAGAATCAAGCATTGGGCCTGCTAGGTTGATTTCTATCTGCTCTAAAAGCTCCAACCATATACAGCCTTAATTTTCCTTGTAGATTCTTGCAAGATCCTGCAAGAGCAGCACATGATACACACCCTTTGCATAATTCTACACAGTCAGCTATGTGCTATGTAGGTACTTAAGCCAGTAAAATTTTTCACGGATTTTCGCTAGAGTTCTAATGAGGCCCAGGACTGCCAGAGGGTCCTTCATGCGCTCATGCGAATCCTTCCCTTCCAAATGACCAGCTGATATTGAGTTTCTACCCCATCATCGAACTCCGTGATACATTTTAGTAGCGCATCTTCACTCAGATTGCTGACACAATGGAGCTTCTATTAGCAATCTGACTCCTACTAGGAGTACTAGGTCTTGATCCTGACACAAGATAACACTGGTATAATCCTTCCTCCGCTCTTATTAAATATCTGCAATTATCTGTCCGTCTATCTGTTACACCCCTGAACCCCAAAAGAACCCAATAAAAAATTTGAAACTTTGCTGTATGTTATGTGCAATATCAATAACCCATCCACAGGAAATTATAGTGAAGCCCTAAAAAACCATCCCTGAAAAAACAGGGGTTGAAATTTATTTTTTTACGGAAATGCATTATGTGGGGTGTTAAATGAAAGAGAAGGGTGACCTTAGTACAGATATCAAATATATATTTAGTATAGTTTTTGTACCAATTCATCTTTGCGTCATGTCCCCTAGAAAACTGCATTTTTGTGCCCTCCCCCTCGCCATCCCCCTACTTTTTAAACAAATCAACAAAACAATGATAGTAATTGTTTGCCAAAAATTGGGTTTTAAAGAATTTTCCATATATCACTTATTTTGTGGAGGGAAAAAATGGTTTCCCTCCAAATCTTAAACATGTATTATCTTTATCTTTGAAATGAATTCAGAGTAGTTTAATTTCATTTGGACAATAAAAAGGCATTTGTTTTACAACATAATTATAAATGGTTCAAAAGTTATATATAGTTGAAAAAACTTTTAAAATGGCCACCATCTTGCTAAGGCTGAGCCGATTATTTATTTTTATTAAGTCAACTTTGTGTTTAATTGCCTAAAGACCTATTTTATCTGCTGATAGCACATGCTAGGCCAATTTATCAGTTAATATCATCATTTATGTAGAGTTAAAAATATTCCAAACTACCGCCAAAAAGTTTTACCAAACTATCACATAGCTTCAGTTACCTTTGGTAAGCTCGGAAGCAAAATATATATTTTTATATATTTGTTTTTTGGAGGGTGTTGGACAAGCAAAATATATATAATCAATAAAATAAAACGAAGGGTAAAAAAATGGTTAAAAAAGAAAATTATATACTTATTTTTTTCAGAACAAAAAACAAAATATATAGGTACATAGTATAAACAATATTTTAAAACATATAACAGTAACAATAGAAAAAAATTATAAATTTGATCTTTATAATAACATGTGGAAGAACTATTACCTAATAATAAAATGAAGCTCACATTAGCTTAATTATATTATATGTATACCTTAATGCAGTAGTTCTTAACCGAGGGGCTGCGGCCCCCCAGGGGGCCTCAAGAGGTATTTAGGTACTATATCTGTGTATGGGAGGTAAAGGGCACTATCTCCATTTTTTACGAAATTGAGGTTTTAACAGTTTCCTATTTATCTTTTCCCCCTTTTTTAGAGGTACAAGGCACTATGTCCTAAAAATAAAACTCACGGATTTAGCCAGATGGAAAAAGCACTATGAACCAACATGCTGGGGAGGTAAAGAGCCCTATTTGGACATGTAGTTGTTTACCTCCAGTAAATTAAGAATAAGTAAGCACTATGTCCAGATAGTGCCCTGGGTATAGTCCACTTAGTAGAGTGAGAGAGCTACTTGTCTTATCAGTATGGCCTTACATACATATACGCCATGCATCATTAAAAAATCATTAAAATAGCTCTCCTGAAAAATTTACAATTTGGCATATAGTGCCCTTTACCTCCCATACACAGATATATAAGTTCGTTATAAGGAGGTCCGACTTATATTTGAAGATTTTAAGGGGGCCGTGGTTACCAAAAGGTTAAGAACCACTGCCTAAATGGATGCATTTGTCGTTTTTTGGTTTTAAGTTATCAATTATAAAAATAAAATAAAAAAAAAACAGAAAAATTAAATTTTTAATTTATTGAAAGTTGCTATACACATGAATAGGTTTACACTGTTATAAAAATATAAGTCTTTAAATGTAATATAGTATATTTTAATAATTATTTATCTATGAGTAAAATGTTAACTTTATTGTGCAAGATGAATATGAGGTAGACATCTTTAAAATATAATTAATTAAAAAGATGACAATTTCCAGTAAAAATTACATAATATCAAAATGTAATCAGTTGTGTTATAAAAAATAAATTTTGTGTGATTTCTCTGTAGGTTCATATTTGTTTCATAGCTCTCTCAGACACAGAGTTCTACAGGATGTAAGAAACTTAGTTATTCAAGAGGATAGATGAAATCATCTTGTAGATGATGAGCAGTAAACACCCCCACTAAACTTTATCCAGTACCCTCATAATTTGACATGAAATCGGTAAAGAAGAGTTTTTGACGGGCACCAAGCTGGATTTTGATTTTGGTACTCTCCAAATCTTAAACATGTATTATCTTTATCTTTGAAATGAATTCAGAGTAGTTTAATTTCATTTGGACAATAAAAAGGCGTTTGTTTTACAACATAATTATAAATGGTTCAAAAGTTATATATAGTTGAAAAAACTTTTAAAATGGCCACCATCTTGCTAAGGCTGAGCCGATTATTTATTTTTATTAAGTCAACTTTGTGTTTAATTGCCTAAAGACCTATTTTATCTGCTGATAGCACATGCTAGGCCAATTTATCAGTTAATATCATCATTTATGTAGAGTTAAAAATATTCCAAACTACCGCCAAAAAGTTTTACCAAACTATCACATAGCTTCAGTTACCTTTGGTAAGCTCGGAAGCAAAATATATATTTTTATATATTTGTTTTTTGGAGGGTGTTGGACAAGCAAAATATATATAATCAATAAAATAAAACGAAGGGTAAAAAAATGGTTAAAAAAGAAAATTATATACTTATTTTTTTCAGAACAAAAAACAAAATATATAGGTACATAGTATAAACAATATTTTAAAACATATAACAGTAACAATAGAAAAAAATTATAAATTTGATCTTTATAATAACATGTGGAAGAACTATTACCTAATAATAAAATGAAGCTCACATTAGCTTAATTATATTATATGTATACCTTAATGCAGTGGTTCTTAACCGAGGGGCTGCGGCCCCCCAGGGGGCCTCAAGAGGTATTTAGGTACTATATCTGTGTATGGGAGGTAAAGGGCACTATCTCCATTTTTTACGAAATTGAGGTTTTAACAGTTTCCTATTTATCTTTTCCCCCTTTTTTAGAGGTACAAGGCACTATGTCCTAAAACTAAAACTCACGGATTTAGCCAGTTGGAAAAAGCACTATGAACCAACATGCTGGGGAGGTAAAGAGCACTATTTGGACATGTAGTTGTTTACCTCCAGTGAATTAAGAATAAGTTAGCACTATGTCCAGATAGTGCCCTGGGTATAGTCCACTTAGTAGAGTGAGAGAGCTACTTGTCTTATCAGTATGGCCTTACATACATATACGCCATGCATCATTAAAAAATCATTAAAATAGCTCTCCTGAAAAATTTACAATTTGGCATATAGTGCCCTTTACCTCCCATACACAGATATATAAGTTCGTTATAAGGAGGTCCGACTTATATTTGAAGATTTTAAGGGGGCCGTGGTTACCAAAAGGTTAAGAACCACTGCCTAAATGGATGCATTTGTCGTTTTTTGGTTTTAAGTTATCAATTATAAAAATAAAATAAAAAAAAAACAGAAAAATTAAATTTTTAATTTATTGAAAGTTGCTATACACATGAATAGGTTTACACTGTTATAAAAATATAAGTCTTTAAATGTAATATAGTATATTTTAATAATTATTTATCTATGAGTAAAATGTTAACTTTATTGTGCAAGATGAATATGAGGTAGACATCTTTAAAATATAATTAATTAAAAAGATGACAATTTCCAGTAAAAATTACATAATATCAAAATGTAATCAGTTGTGTTATAAAAAATAAATTTTGTGTGATTTCTCTGTAGGTTCATATTTGTTTCATAGCTCTCTCAGACACAGAGTTCTACAGGATGTAAGAAACTTAGTTATTCAAGAGGATAGATGAAATCATCTTGTAGATGATGAGCAGTAAACACCCCCACTAAACTTTATCCAGTACCCTCATAATTTGACATGAAATCGGTAAAGAAGAGTTTTTGACGGGCACCAAGCTGGATTTTGATTTTAGGACTGGCAATAATATACGAATTATCGGGATATATGATATAACGGGATATGAAATACCAGGATTCTACTGTAATTATTTTTATCAATTTATATTAAATGCATCCATTTTAAGGTTCACCATCATAATACAATGCAATATAAAATATAATACTTTGCTTTCAGGATTTTCAGAATTTAAAAAAAAATTAACTTTAATATATACATTAAATATAGATTTAAATTAAAAATATAATGTGCTTGAAATTTGGCAGCTTTTATAAAGTATATTAAAAAATATTTTTCAAATTTTTATGAAAAATCGCTCTGTTAAGGCCGCGTAATATTTATTAAAGTTTTTTTTTTTTGTCATAATAGATAATATATTAGAATTTTTCTTCATAGGAGATACTTATAACTATAAAAGAAGAAAAAAAAGCAAATGAAAGTAAACCTCTCAAAAAAAATGAGAGTTTTGTAAATGCAGAAGACGTCAATCCCATAGGAAGTAAAAATTGTTCATGAGTAGAGTGTTTGTTCAACCCATTCGTCCATAGAAAATGTGGCAACATTGGATTCATTTGGATCTCTCTCTTTGAATATATCTAAAACAACAACAAAAATATATTAGTATAAACTCATAATATTCAATCTTAAATTATAGAAAAAGAGGTGCGGAAATTCTTAAAATGTCTAGAATTAATTTGAGACTTGTTTTTACATTCACATAATTATTTTTCTAAAAATTAAGAGGAGCCAGTGTGACCGAGAGGCTGTAGGCACTCGCCTAGCTATCAATGAGTTGAGGTGAATCAAGGTCGTGGGTTCAATCCCGAGCCATGATGTTCTTATTTAAATAGCTCACTAATAACCACACCATACCTGCTTCGGCCGGTACTATGTACAGGTATGATGTGGGAAGAGCCTGGAACTCGTCACCACAAAGTAAGTAAAAATGGGCCCATTGTGGCCTGATTGCTAGGTTCAAACAAGTGGTTCGTCCTGACAGTCTAACGTCTACCACTAATTCCAAAAAAGTAAGAAACATTTGGTTGAGGTAGCGTACATAGGGCATCATGTATAGAAATGCAAAAACTAACAAATATAATGCATACATAATTAAAGTGTTTCCTGTATATTGATATAAATTGCATT
>KZ651515.1:391476-402109 GCA_001010745.2 Gerris buenoi
CTCCTTGTAGTACACCCTGGTCATGTTGCCAAACCTCTCCTGACCTGAAACAACAACAAATAGATCATTCAACCACCCTCGTCACTTCTTCTTTTCACAGCCTTACAATTCAGCAGCTTTTTTGGGTCTACTTTTACTGGGCTAAATATATTTCTCAGTCGACTATTGTTAAAAGTTTGAGTGTTTCTCTAATAATAACTGGAGTATAAATTGACCGATTTCAATGAAATTCAGCATATTGGTGGACTAAAAAAAAGGTTTTTTAGTCAGCATGACATTTTACTCAAATAGATTTAAAGGACACGAAGAGTAGGAAAAGAATATGAACAGGAAAATGGCTAAATTAATAGTAAATATATTTACTATAAAAAAATAATAATAATAATAATAGGAAACTATTAAAACCTCAATTTTGTAAAAAAAAATTGAGATAGTGCCCTTTACCTCCAATACACAGATATAAGAAAGCAAAAACACAGTATTAATTCACAGAAAGTTTGACAGTTGGATCTTTGTCCTTTTTTCCATGAATGTTGTTCGTTGTAGAGAAATTATTTTGTTCTGTAGTCACTTTTATATTATAACATACTCTATCAAATTTAATAAATGAATTACAGCTAACATATTATGTACTTCCTTAATTTTGTCTACAATATCCTCTTAATTTAATACCTCTAATATAAAAATAATACAGCTTATACCAATTTGTCAATACTAACCGAGATTATTCCTGCACCCTCCTGCTGTCACTCCCCTCACCCATTCTCCTTCATACACAGACATCTCCCAACATTTCGCTGAGCCTGAGTGCAGCTGCTCTTCATGAAGAGAGTCAGGGCTAAGATTACAAATTTCTACACGGTTAAAATATTTAATAAAATCTCTATAAGACATCCAGAACTCTCCATCGGCTTCAAAATTTAAACCCAGTTCCTCTTTCTCGTGTTCAGGGATGTACCTCCATTCAGGGGATCTAAACAAAAATAAATAAATAATAAAAAAAAAAAAAAAAAAAAAAACAATACTTTTCCTACCATAGGTAGTGAGGAAAAGTAATAACATAGTAAAACAATAGAAGAACAAATGAAATATGGGTTGTTTTAAAAAGGGAGGTTTACTTAATTATGACAAGAAAAAATTAACAAGTCCTGCCTTTTTTATGGCCTTAAACAATATTTTGATATCACTGGCAACTTTAAAAGAAACTAAGGTCAACAAGTGTTTGAGGGATATGGTAGCATAAAGATATCTCTAATAATGATTTGAGGAGTAAACCAACCCGATTCCTGTTGAATTTGACAATTCCGTTGAGGTTGACTACTAAGTTAGATTACTAACACACTGCATGTTGAACTCAATATATCAAAACAAGCTTCAGATTGGAATCAAGTTAAGAGACGAAACTGATGGCAGAGTATCATCTCATCCACTAGCTGGAGATGGCCATGGTAAGAAATTGAGTTCCGACTTTAGAGTTCCTATTAGTGTTAAAGAGAATACTGGGTGATGTGACCATTTTTTTCCTGACACAACGATACACCTCAGAGCGTTATGACCTGCCAGGAGAGGTGCAGGGGGAAGTTAGTTTCAAAACATGCCCAGTCTCAGTGCATTCTGAGAAGCCAGAGTCAGGGCATGACAACAGGGCTGTTTTGAGGTTGTGGAGCAATGTTATACTATAAAATTTTGTGTTAAACTTGGGAAGTCCACCACTGAAGTGTTTCCATTAATTCAGCAGGCCTTTGGAAGCTAGTAAATCAAGTAAGTCCACGACATTTAGAAGTATTTTAACATACGTTGTGTGATAAAAAAGTATCCGACCTTAATTTTTATTGGCCAAACAAAGGAAGCTGTAGGGGCGGGGCTTGGTGTACGGTTGCAGGTATGCTTAGTGAGAATGCTCAATTTTTTGTACGTCTGCAAAACGAGTCAGTGTGCGATAGGCTATTAATTAGTGAGCCAGTGCAAGTGAGTGTCATCCCATTTTGCTTTCTGACAAAATAACAGAAAAAGTCAAACAGCATTACTGCATCCATTTTGTTTTAAGCTTGGTGATTCTTACTTGTTAAATCTTGCGGATTGTTTTCATTTGAGAACCGCCAAGCTTAAAAAAAATGGATAAACTAACGCTGTTCGACTTATGGTGTTATTTTGTCAGAAAGAAAAATGCGACGACACTCACTCGCACTGGCTCACTAATTAATAGCCTACCACCGACTGACTCATGTTGCAGACGTACAAAAAATTGAGCATTCTCAATAGGTATGCCTGCAGCCGTACACCAAGTCTCGCCCCTAGAGCTTTCTTTGTTTGGCCAGTAAAAATTAAGGTCAGATACTTTTTGACCACACCACGTATAAACAGTTAGATGCTGCTCCATCAAACTTCTTAATCAGGAATCAATTGGTCGGACATAATTACAGCAGTTTGGATTAAATTTCGAGAAGTGAAAACAATTTGATTCCTCAAAGGTTTTAATTCGATTTTTTTCACGTCTAAACCATATAATTTACTTACTTGTCTGACCATGATCCATTCCATTCGGTCTCATTACCCCATGGATTTCTTATCCTAAGAAGAGGAATTTTTCCAGAAACATTGGGAGTATTTATTTCGACAAATTGCACCCTTGTTATACTGTAAGCGTGTCCTTTTATTAAACCTTCAGGTGTTTGTGCTTCTAAAATATTTGGATCTGCCTGAAAACAAATTGTATATTATTAACACAAATTTCCTACATGTCATAAAAAATTATCAGCAAATAAATCGATATCAGTCTAAATACTCATACTCTAGGACTCTAGGTCAATGGAATGTTAAAATAAATTCTAACTATTTCAGTTTTGAATTTTATCCATACAAATATAGTTTTTATCAGGTTTACAAATTGTTACAGATACATAACCAGTTTTTTTTTTTATCACGTTTTTATTTCTATTAAAAAATAAATATTTGAAAAATATTTAAATAAAAATTTTCAATTCAAATTCAAAAATATATATATTTTTTTTTGAATTTGCCATTGATTGGAGCAACATATTTCACCTCTTCAAGTAGGTTTTACCATAATGTATCTACAATTGTTTCTTAATTTTTAAACTAAATACCTACTGAGTACATCATGGAAATTGTTGACATGAATATGCCTCGAGAAGGGGACTAAATATAGTAATGAGTTAAAGTGTAGTAGTGGTATTATTTCCTCTTTCTGCCCAAATAGTACAAATAAAAAATAAATATATAAATGCATTTTTTCAAGGTGTTAGTACTCCTATAAATATACAGTGATTTTCTTTTAACATAGTTATATTTGCTAATAATTGATTTATACTATAAATAATTACAAGATAAAAAATAACTTTTTATATACTACGTTTTTAAATTTTCTGTCATAAATTATAAATTTGAAACCTGTCAAAATGAAGATCTTAAACATGGCTNACCTAAAATAAATCAAAGAATACCCTGTTAGCAATTCACAAAAATACAACATGAGATCTCTTAAGTGATAACACACTTTTGAGGAATGGTGTGAATTTGTTTTCTATTTCTACTCGGGAAGTTAGTTAAAAATCTATTGCAAAATTTGTACTGAACAAACAAGAAAGCAAACTAATAAAAGCGTAGTAAAATTACTCACCTCTATTGAACAACCCATCAAGGAAGATCTTTCATGGCCCTTAAGTAAAATTGTGTACAGGTTGGAGGGAGGTTCTTTAAGTTCAAACATTTCTGTTACGCCACCAGTAAAATCTTCCATGGCTTCACACGTTGTTCCACCTTTGAGAGCTTCGTAGCTTCCATGCAATCTACATTGTTCATAAAAATTTAATTAATAAACATAACTTATTAAACCCTGGATTACCCATCCTATGTTATAATGGAGTATGATTTTATGAGGATGCCTCCCCCCTCTTATTTGCGGCATGCTCTCCAGTTGGACACCTCTATCTGAGATTTTAATTTTTGCAAGATGTTTGGTTTTCGACTTTGCTTTAAGGAATTTTAAAAGTACCCTTACATGCTTCATTATTTTGTTATTACTTCTAAATATATTAAATGTGATCGTTATTAAAATTATTATAAAACACATTACAAATTGTAAAGATGATTATTTCATTGTTTCTTGCTATCTGATTAGAAGAAGGTTTAAATTTTGTTAATAATTAAAGTGTTTTAGATATATGTAATTTCATAAATATAATGTAATTTCAACATTTGTGTTACAATTAGAATTAACTTTTGACAGCTCAGGATAGCCAACCTATAAGAGGGAAAAATTTAAGTTACCACAAGCTACACCTCTAGTGATAATTTTGTTTGCCTTGTTAGCCTGACCTTCTAGAGCATTGGTTCCCAAAGTGGGGGGCGCGCCGACAACCCAAGGGGGGGGGGACCTCGAGATCCAGATAGCTTTGCCGTCCGAACGTCTTATGCGATTATATAAAAATCCAAATATCAAACAAGTTGGAGAACCTCACTGACGAATTCAACAGATACTTTCCTAACACATGTGATGACAACATTTACAGATTAACAATCCTTTCAGTGTCAACATAGATTCCCTGCCCGAAACACTTCAAGAACAAGCTTTAATAATACCAGCCCATAAAAACCAAGTTTTTATTATAAATCCTTTATATTTTTGCATTTTAGTTCTGAAGGAAAATGTTGGTATTCATTCATTTCAATTTTAAATAAATAATTTAAAATTAATTAATTAGTAACATTTAATTAATTATTATATTTGTTACAATGATTTTGTATCGGTAGAGAGTCGAAATGCCAAGATTCAGCAAGATTGGNTGGGAGGGGGGCGTGGGAAGATTTATTCTTGATTCGGGGGGGGGCTTGGTAAAAAAAACTTTGGGAACCCCTGTTCTAGATTGTCAAAATCTCAAGCTCTTATTGGATCCCCACACTAGTTTTTTTACTTTCCCACACAAGCAAAAGTTAATTATAATCATAATCCTACCATAGTATTGTTGTTTACTTACATTTTATAAAAAAATAAAAACAAACATTTGCTCATTGCAAATTCCACATATTTACTTTGCATAGGCTTTTTCGAGGAGAGCACTCCAAAATTCATTCTTTTCAGAAGAGTGAAGGAAGACAAGTTTTCCAAAGCTCGTTGGAAGTCTGTCATCAATAACAACATCTACCCATCGTCCATATTGCCAGAATCTGAAACAAAAAATTATTAGTTTAGCTAAAGTATTCACAATTTTTTTTATCGAGAGAGGATTGTTGGTGTGAAAATTAAGGCCAATCACTTCTTTTGGTGGTTGAAAGATGTCAAGGAACAATAAAGTTTCTTACAGTGGAACTTCTCTATTCCTAATGAAGTAACTCCACTGCTCAATTGCTCATCTGTAGATATAGTAGTAGTAGTAGTAGTAGTAGTCTAGTACTTCCTACTAGAACGGGTAGGACAAACCACTTGCTTGAACCTTGCAATTAGGCCCTTTTTACGCCCCTTGGAGGAGAGTTCCAGCTACTTCACACATTTGTACATTGTACTGCCGAAGCGAGTATGGTGTGGTCATTAGTAAGCTATATAAGCGTGCGTCAAAGCATGGGGGAAGAGTTCCCATAAAGGGTGTCCCTCGCCCTGCTCCTTCCTTGAACCATAGATACAAATTACATCATGACACAAATCAGCCCCACATCAAAGAGTGGGGGAAGAGTCCCTTGCCCTGCACCGTCCGAGATTCATTGATGCAATTCAGAGTATCATGGCACAAGATAGAACCGATGACCTCGAGTTGCCTCGACTTATTAATAGCTGAGCAAGCACCTTAAGACGCTCAGCTACCCTGGCTCCCTATCTGTAGATGTAAGTTACTTCAGTTAAAAGGGAGCCAGTGTGGCCGAGATGCTTTAGACACTGACCCAGTTATCACTGAACCGAGGCGAATCAAGGTCATGGGTTCGGTCCCGTGCCATGATGCTCTGATTAAAATAGCTCACTAATGGACCACACCATGACAGCTTCAGCAGTACAATGTACAGGTATAATGTGGAAAGTGGCTGGAACTCTCTACCACAGGGTTAGTAAAATGGGACCAATGTGGCATGATTGCTAGGTTGAGACAAGTGGTTCGTTCTGTCCATCTAACCACTACCTTTTTTTTCTTTTCCGGGGGGCTTTTACACCCGAAGACTCAGGCCACTTAGGTGGGCCCATCGAACAAACCCGGGTTAGGGAAATCTTCACACAAGTGTGAAGATTCGGTGTGAAGGAATGTGTGAGGGAATGTGTTCGGTAATCATGACTCCCCTCCCGGTTGTATTACAACCAGGAGTGTCATCATCATGGTTTCCAGGCCGAAACCTGGTGGTGCCACTCTTTCGATGAGCTTCCCATTTATTTAAACAATGCTGGGTTGACATTGAGCGGGGGGCCCGGTCCGGGAATCAAACACAGAGCTGTGGTAAGAAGCGGTCACCCTTCCATCTACTAACCCTGCTCGAGACTGCTTAACTTGCGTTATCACACAGCAAATGCGATAGCCTCTGAGCCACCCAGGCCCCCCTAACCACTACTACTAATACTACTTGGTAAAAAATATTCCATTTTTAAGGGGACTTCCCGTTCTAGCATCTTCACATTTTATCCTTAAATTGATATGTAATTACATCAAAGGGTAAATAAGACTTTAACCCCAGCCACACATCAGGTTATACAAGAATGGTACCATACTCAATGATTATTCATCCTCTCTCTTACCCTTCTAATAAATGTTGAGTACAATATACGTTTATTTACACAAATAAACCAAATTTTGTAATTACCTGAAATGAAATATTCCGGCATATTTATCTTGAAAATTTTGGTCATCAGGCACGACTTGTTTGAAAAGGTCATTATTCATAGTAATATTTGCAACTGCTGCCAATAACCAACAGTCACCTAAAATAAATCAAAGAATACCCTGTTAGCAATTCACAAAAATACAACATGAGATCTCTTAAGTGATAACACACTTTTGAGGAATGGTGTGAATTTGTTTTCTATTTCTATTCTACTAATTGTACAAATTAATTACATGAAATATTATAGGAAGTATAATTTAATATATACATGTCTTCAAATGTATCTTCACTGTAAACAGTATTTTTTACATGTATATTTATAAATTCATGTAAAATTTATTCACTATAACGGGCAAAAAAAAATATAATTCTCTCAATAAAAAGGTAATTTTTATCTACATTTTGAAGCAAGATGAGTCAGAGTCTGAATTCTACAAATTGCATGACTCCAGCACTTGTCAGGTCTTTCTATGAAATACCAAAAATTGCCACCAGACTCAAGACTCTGCATCTGGCTCTATTTCATTGAGTACCCATAAAATATCTCTTAATGTTTATGTACGTGCTTGTGTGTATATTCATGTATACATTTGTTTATGGTTGTATTTGTTGTGTTCTCATAAATGGTCAATTAAATGGATTTAATGACTTCTTTATTAATTTAATGGAAATAGAAACTTGTAACTGCATGACGCTACTCACTCCCGCACCGCCTAAGAGCCACAGGGTAGTATGATTTATTGTGAAATTGTATGTTAACCATGTATTTTATCTTAAATATATCATCGTTCATTCATTCATTCATTCTTATTAAACCTATGTTTGAGGCTACATTTTAATTTATGTATAATAAACACTTTTTATAGCAAACTTAATTTTCATTGGTGTGCACGCTTTTACATTATTATTTGAAATAATCATTTGTCATAAACCAGAAATTTCATCATAGCAGCCAAAATCTCTCCTGTAGGTATTTACAATATGCTCGATACAATTTGTGACTTTTGACACTCACATTGGCCAACCTAAATGAGGAGAAAAATAAAGCCATTAGGCCTGTGGGAAAAAATGTTTGCCTCGTTGGCCCGACCTTCTAGAATTCAAAATCCTGACATCTCATTGGCTTGCCACCCTATTTTCCTTGGATTTTCCTACGCTGTCAAACATCTCAACTCATAACACTCAAACTGTAGGATAGTAATTTGTTAAGCTCACCTAATTCTCCTTGTCTAACATCAAATCTAGATGCGCCATCAACAAACAATTTAGGATTATCACATATTTCCTGAAAAATCAAACATGTCTTTTATTAGCAATATAGTTCAGGAAATAACACACAAAAAAGTAATAAATGGGTTCAGAATATGAAAGATAGTGACATACTAAAATCAACTTGATTTATAGTATACAAACTAATTTTGTACTCAGGATCATAAAAATCACATTGTCCTCCACAATGGGACATGGTTGCTCCCACTGGTCTATTTTCTTTTAAAAGCCTATGGCTATGGTCATACTATGTCCTACAGACAAATTTAGGAGACCAAAGATGCTTAAAGGAAGCCAAAAAAATAATTTATACACAAAATTCTAGCTTAATGTTAGTCAGTCTCTTTTATGCACGCTATCTAATAGACAAGGGTGTCCCAAACTGTGAGCCATGAGGCCGGCCAGTTGTGCAGTGGCATCAAGAATAATAAAATAATAAACCACAAGTGGTCACTTTTGTACGATTTGATTAATTTATAAAAAAAAAAATTCTATTATTGAAAAATTCATGTTTTCTAAAGTACTCCTTGAGACCACAAGAGGCCAAGACATTTATAATTTAATTCATAAGTATTTTACAAAATTACAAAATATCATGGCAGTCCTATTTAAGGGTCTGCATTGATGGGTTCATCCATGGCCGGTCACTTGACGGGCTTCCAACTTTAGCAAAAAATACAGAAACAAAAAAAATATAATGTGGTTTATTTCCTTTAAAATATAACATTCACTGAATAAAACTTATATTGTTAAAATGAGAATGCCAAAATGTTTTTTGTCTTGCATATAATTTAAAAATCAACAGGTAGGATTACGCTAATGTTTCTGTAGTACTTACACTAGGTCGTTTCCATTCGATATGTTTGCCCGGGGATTTGCTGAAGAATAAAGAAGCATCAGTCGCTGGAAAGTCTGGATCCTCGAATAGAGTACATTTTGACAAACATCGATCCCGCAGTACTGTAAAGTCTTGGATAGCACCACCTCTCGGCCGTAGTCCAGAACCTCTCTCTCCCAGCTAAACAAAAAAGTCACATTAGTACAAGATATTTTCATAGTTAAAAAGGCAATGATTTAAGAAGCAATTTTTATTATGTGCTACAATACAAATCAGAAACAAGTTACACGAATGCGAGAATTCTTTAACTTGGTCATCGGTCTCAAATCGCTGGCCACTAAGTGATTCATTGAGTGGCTAAAACATGTGGAAGTTAGGGTTGCAGGTGCAGGATTGATGTTCAGGTATCCCCCAGCGCATTTTTGTCACCTTTTGTTGCAATTTGCCTGCTGTGTAGGATCAGGAGTTATCATGGAAAAGGAACACTTGATCATGGGACAACTTCGTCTTTTTGCGTTGGTACTGATGTCTAACCTAGTTAAGGAGGTCACTTTCGTTCAAGAAATCTACGGGCAGGACCCATTTCAAGTCCCAAAAACCATTGTTCAATAAGTCAGTAAGATGTTCTTTACCAAAAAAGCAAGATTGTAAGACGTAGAAAATTATTGCCAGATTTACAACAAAACTATAGTATTTACAATAACAGCGTGGGAAAATCAGAGGGAAAGCCAATGAGATTTTTACATTTAAATGGTGATTTAATGTAAAATCTCGAGTGCTCATTGGCTCTTCCCACGCTGTCAAAGTAAATACTAATTGTAATGTTGCTACAAGTATAGTGCACCTTTGATTCAATTTCACAAAACAATCATAAGAAATCTCAACCTCCAAGCTAAAACAAAAGAGGATAATCTGAAACAGATGTACCTGATTTCATTTCACTTGAATTATATTTAAATAAAATTAGGGTAATTGTAATGAATATCCTGCTTTGTGTTAACTTATTTCAATTAATATATCTTCTTTAGGGCTGTAGCGCCAGGATAAGTAAGAAGTAAATATCTTCCTTTATTCCTTATGAAACATCTTATTGCAAATCTATTCTACGAACACAAAATAAACAACAAAAACCACCCCCAATTAACCTCGAGATGAGTCTTTATCAATGTATTTGAAATTTAAACTTAAAAAACAATCTTAAACATGTCAGTTCCAAGTTCAAAAGTTTATCTGCATAAGTGCA
Organism: Gerris buenoi; assembly: GCA_001010745.2. Classification (NCBI taxonomy): domain Eukaryota; kingdom Metazoa; phylum Arthropoda; class Insecta; order Hemiptera; family Gerridae; genus Gerris; species Gerris buenoi. Next base: position 401,646 of record KZ651515.1, read on the forward strand.
TCACATCTGCAAAAGTTCATTCCCGGTGTATTGAATATTATATTTTGTACAACTAATTATTCCCAATAAAAATAAACGTAAGGAACGTACTTTATAAACATTCTTTGTAGAGTTTTAACTCCAATATACATAATCTCTAATCCTAAACTTGTCTCGATCTCTAAAAATCCAAAACTTAAAACATAACAATAACAATAAAAATAAATGATAATGATTCAACATAATGATAAAGAACATATCATTTAATTTAAATAAAATAAAAACAATCTTATTTTTCCTACAGTAGTACCAACTTATGAATATAAGTTTGTACTATCATTATAATATGTAAATGATCTTTAAATTAATTAAAAATAATAAATATTCATTCAAATTTGTTATGAAACAATATTTTTAGTTTTCAAGCTGTATAGGACCCCAAGAGGTACATTTGATATTTTCTAAATAATCCTAAGAGCCACAGG
>KZ651515.1:403437-420071 GCA_001010745.2 Gerris buenoi
TTATTCAATTTATTTATTTATTATTATTTTTTCTTTTGTCACAACTACAATTTTACATTGGCGTATTAACAATGCGTTTTTAAACAATTGAGAGTAGAATTAGCAATATAATAATAACAACAAATTGAATAATAGTAACAAAAAAAATTAATAAGGATAATGATAACAATAATGATTAATATTAAATTGATGTATGTATTTTGAAATTGACAATAATAAATGAGAATTTCATTAGAGTAGGCTAAACGCACATTGTTCCATTTTTTTTAAAATCTTCTTACCTGGAATCTATATTATCAGTGTTTCAAAAATATGCTACTGATTAAAATGCATATTGTTAACGTTTTTTTTTTAACCTTTTGTATTGTATGAAGCCTGCTTATATTTTATATTTAATTCTTTATGAGTGCATATATACATATTATGAAACATTTGTTGATTAGATTTTGAAAATGTGTATAGAATTATCATAAATTTGTAATAAGTTTAAGTACCTAATAATTTTATTATTATTATTTGTAGTTATTGTTATTAATTCTAACAAAAAACTTATAGGTTTGTAAGGAAACCTATACGTATTCACATACTTTAAGTAGCTGTTGTACCATACCACAGAGTTATTCAAGATAATTGCAAGATAAAAAGAACTTTTTATATGACTAAGTCTTTAAATTTTCTGCAATAAATAATAAATTTGAAACCTGTTAAAATGAAGATTGTAAATATGGGACATGGGATATGCCAAAACAAATAAAATAACTTGAACATTTTTTACAGAACTAACTTTCATACAGCACAATTTGCTGAAAACGAATTAAATTTTGCTGAAAGATGGATAAAAGTATTAAAATAATGCATTGTCATCGTGTCCTGAGATATTTTAAATGTTTCAAATGTCTAGCTACTCGGGAAGTTAGTTAAAAATGCAAGATTTGTACTGGACAAACANAACCACCCCCAATTAACCTCGAGATGAGTCTTTATCAATGTATTTGAAATTTAAACTTAAAAAACAATCTTAAACATGTCAGTTCCAAGTTCAAAAGTTTATCTGCATAAGTGCATCACATCTGCAAAAGTTCATTCCCGGTGTATTGAATATTATATTTTGTACAACTAATTATTTCCAATAAAAATAAACGTAAGAAACGTACTTTATAAACATTCTTTGTAGAGTTTTAACTCCAATATACATAATCTCTAATCCTAAACTTGTCTCGATCTCTAAAAATCCAAAACTTAAAACATAACAATAAAAATAAATGATAAAATGATTCAACATAATCAACATAATGATAAAGAACATATGATTTAATTTAAATAAAATAAAAACAATCTTATTTTTCTTACAGTAGTACCAACTTTTGTTATATTATGTAAATGATCTTTAAATTAATTAAAAATAATAAATATTCATTCAAATTTGTTATGAAACAATATTTTTAGTTTTCAAGCTGTATAGGATCCCAAGAGGTACATTTGATATTTTCTGAATAATTTCTGCTGCAAGTGCTTCCATCTGGTGAGGTGACTTTTGTTTTCATTTTAATCTTTTAACCGCGAACGAAAGCTGGGAGCTTTAAAGTTGTTTCCGGTTCTTTTTGATTCAAAAAATTCTATATGATTCAAAATTACTACTATTTATTCTTTAAGCTTAAATGAAAGTGTAACCAAATATGACTAAGGCCAATCAATCTTCATCGATTACTTATTTCGAAGGTAACAAAGGTAAATCTATTTATGTAAGTACATTTACGTTTTATTTCTTTAGCTGTCAGAATTAACTCTTATTATAATACAACTTTGGTTTGGTCATCACACTCATTTGGAAGTGTAGATGAGTTTTGATTTTTTTTCCATATATTATTATTCGTATTACGTGAGCTTAGGTTTACAAGATTTTACAATTGTGTAAATGAAAAACTTTAGAAGACCCCGACACCACAGAATTTATGAAACTGTAATGAAAGAGCATTAAGAAAAATGTATTATAGAATTAAATGAATTTGTATCATTAAATGACTAATTCAGAATACAATTTTAAATTTGGTCCGTTAGTTGTCAAACCATGTTAATTTTAAATGATCAAGAATGGCTTGAAAGCTACCATTAAACTTTTGCTGTTGCTGAACAATTTTTGAAGTGAAACTTCTTTGGCGACGGTAGAGTGAATTTTTTAATATAGTTAAATCGTGTAACGAACTTTGCGATTCGAGACTCGTCCAAGTGAAACATTTTTACAGATTAATTGTTTTTATCTATTTAAAGACCCGCAAATCAAAACAAACATTTATTTTTATTGGAATAAATGTGGTTGGGCCCATATAAGTTTTAACCTTCTGCGGCCATTTTTTTTCTCTTTAACATGCACACAAACATGCATTTATTTCCACCTATATCTTCAAAAGTAAAAGTACTCATCTGATTTTTATGAAATTCGGATGGTTTTTCAAGAGTAAGGCTACTTTTTGCGGGCGCAGGGCGCAGATACCACCAGATTAATTTCAACTATCTGCGCTCTTTATCTTTTGCTAAATTCATACTTTACTTCATGTAAATAATCAAAACAATCTTGACAGATTTAAAAAACGGGGGAAACAATTAAATCAATTAGACTATAATGGCTTGTATAAGCATAAAAGCAATAAAGCACATGATAGGATGCGAGGAAGCTATGTGCCACACTAATTGGCAGTCTATTTTATTTTTATATATTTCATAGACGGTAGTTTATAAAATTTGACAATTAATTCAAATATTTCTTTCATACAAAAATTGACTGCTTATACTTTTTTATAAATCTGTATTATTACCAGTTTGGTTATACTGTTAAAGTATGTATGGATATTAGTCTCTTGTTGCCTCTAGGTTTACGTCTATGATGAGATGATGGGCTAATGGTAACGGTGCTGTAAACCAGTAACCGTTATAAGTGTTTTGTTGTTTTCTAGCTCACTGCGCTTTGAATAACAGAGTACCTGTTGTGAGGAAACACCGAATATAACTCATAAAGCATGCTCAGACAGTTTATTATTGAACTGTAATTATTAAATTAAAATTATGTAGGTACCCTATGATAATTATATTACTGGATAAAATTAAGTTTGTTGTGTCCAAAACTCCGACCGAAAGTTTGATGAATGTAACTCTTATCAGTCAATTATAAATGATTAAGTCTCATTAAGTAAATTAGCAAAAGTTAAGATTAAGTCTCATTAAGTCAATTAACGAAAGTTAAGATTAAGCCTCATTAAGTCATCTAACAAAAGTTAAGATTAAGACTCATTAAGTCAACTAACAAAAGTTAAGATTAAGTCTCATTAAGTCAACTAACAAAAGTTAAGATTAANAAAATGAAGAATGTAAATATGGGATATGCCAAAACAAATAAAATAACTTGAAAATTTTTTACTGAACTAACTTTCATATAGCACAATTTGCTGAAAACGAATTAAATTTTGCTGAAAGATGGATAAAAGTATTAAAATAATGCATTGTCATCGTGTCCTGAGATATTTTAAATGTTTCAAATGTCTAGCTACTCGGGAAGTTAGTTAAAAATGCAAGATTTGTACTGGACAAACAAAAAAGAAGGCAAGCTAATAAAAACGTAGTAAAATACATCGGGCAACAATAGGTTCTATTTGTTTTAACAAATAGAAAAAGGTTCTATTGTTGTCACCTATTACTCAGATTTAATAGTTTAGCCCATCCCTAAGAGTAGGTACATTTTGGGACTTCTGGGACAGAAAATTGTGTCTCAGGACAAAGGATCTGTTCCCCCCTTTCTCCCTTCGGAACCCCCCACTCCTCCCTTTTTGCCTCGGGGTCGACACTCGGCTCGGCACCTCTCACTTGAGATGATGACATGAGATATAACGGAGATGTTTGAAGACGGTTTAAAAGGGTTAGAGATGGCTGGGGGTTACCAGGTTGTATAAAAAGGTGGTCAGAGGTAGTTCGAGTTAAATAAAAAAAATATATATAAAAGATGAGGAGTCATCATATGACGGAGTTGTTTGAAGACTGTTTAAAAGGGTTATAGATGGCTATGGGTTAGAGGTGTATCCAGGTGGTTCGAGACAAGCCAAAAAGGGAGGGATTCAGATCATTTCTCATTAGACGCCATTTTCTGTCCCAGAAGTCCCAAAATGTACCTACTCTGACTTTTTCCATATGTTTATAGCCAAACCTGATGAAAATCATATAGTGTGGATATTGGGTTTACGGTTCGGCTTTACGGTTTAGATAATTTATATGGTTTAGACATTTCACATGCACAATGCCCCCTCTCTCCCTCCGTCCTCACTTCATTCACACTCAGGTAAAATGGGAAGTTTGTGTTGTCTCATCGACAGATCATACAGCTTGTCGTATGGTGTAGATGCACTATCAGTTTTGGCTTATCAAGTAATCCCTATTTTTTTTTGTAATGCCTCGCAACCCCCACTTTACATGGGAGTGCTCTTAACCTTCGAGCAAAGAAATTTCTTGTATAAGAATATAATAATTATTCTTTTTTGTTAAGTTTAGACAATTGAATAAGATTGTATCTTAAGTGTTTATGTCACCCCATAATAACTTATTGAAGGTCTTGGACGCTATTAATAAAGTTAATTATGTCTTTCGAAACTATAATTTGTCTTGTTAGAATTATATTATTGAAATAATGTCGAATTATACTAATACTGTAATCGAATTATACTCAAAAGACTCATATCTTTGAAAGGGTGATACTTAAATTAAATATTTTTTACCTCCAGCGGGGAGAAAAAGTGAACTTTTCTCCCTAGTTTACAGGGAGGAAAGTTGCTCATTGAACCCGGTCGAGCTCATTAGGGAGTAATGAAAAAGAAGGGAATCATGAAGTTTCATGATTCCCTCCAGTGTTGCCCAAGTCATAAGCACAAGTAAAGTAAATAAGGTTGGTGCTAATACACATTTCATTTATTAACAATTACTGTTTAATGTCTAAATCTATGTCTAAATAATGTCATCTTCACACATAACCTTCACGACGGTTGTCATGGTAACTCATCAGTAAAACAAACAAAAAATTAGAGAAATCATAATTTCTAAATGTAGATCTACTCATCCATATGATTATACATTATTTGTCAATACCATTCAATACACGACTAAGCTACCAGCTGATTCTCCCATTTAATTTTAGCATTGAAATTGAAATAATTACTATCTATCATTTAATTTTAACATGATTAAACTTATTTGGTGAATTATCAATAGAATATATAATTTTTTTTCTTTTTTTTTAAATATAAAAATGTTTACTTTTTTAACATAAAATACTTTAAAATCTTATTCAATTATTTTTTTCTTCTGGAGGTAAAATCTTGTACGTACCTCGGGAGTAAAAATCACTTGCGATAATTAACTCCCTCGACTCCGCCTCGGAAGTAAACGTTATGGCTCCCTCGGCTTCGCCTCGGAACCAACTTCATCGCTCAGGGTGCAATCACTTACTTTACTCCCTTGGTGCGTAAATAACTATTTCTCATGAATAGATAGTTTGGTAAAATATTTTCCCGCTCTAAAATTTCAATTTGAAATTTGAAACTCATTTATTATTATAACCGAATTTTGTTCAAATCGATAAATTTTTACTCCAGTTATCGTTGGACAAACAAACAAACACACAAACTTTTCAAAGCCCAAGTCTCTGAAATGAAGAACTCACTGCACTCGTTCAATTAAAACAAAGAGAAATGTTTCCGGATGAATGTGTCCGAGTTGTTCTTGCGTTTCAACAAAATGTTGGCAACGCATGCAGAGATGGATGTTGCCAACATGTATTTCCCGGTGCGTATTCAAAGCTTTAAGCACGCTTCAATAATGTCAAATCTTATTTTGAATTCGTAAAAATTTCATTAACAATAATAAAAGTGTCACTAAAGCTTTTAGTGAACATTACTAAAAATAGATAAAAAAAATTAAAATATATAATATATGATCACACCTCATTTACTTCAGTCGTTGGCGAAGTACTAATGTGTGATTGAGATATATATAGTTTTCAACTATATATATAATATTATATCTTATTTATTTATTTATTTATCGAATAGGTGTGACGTTAAAATCTTTTGTCGTCCTAAAATTCCAACTTTAGATTTGAAGCTCACCTTTACGTGAGCATTTCGCGCCAACTCATGGACGTATAACGCTGTACAAATAACTTAGCCTGAGAATTAGTTAAAGGAACACGTATACCAAATGTCAACTAAATAATTCTACTTTTACTCAAGTTATCGTCGGAAACGTAAGCATTATTGACAGACAAACAGATAAGATGCATATGTTGCTGAATTCAAAAATCTCGCTTGCGCTCGTTTTAATAGGCGAGCACACTTCATACATTTGCTGTATCTTTAGAAGTATTTTAATTTTAGTATTAAAAATTAGATTGAGAGGATTAGAGAAGATTTAAAATTAAAGTGCCTCATTTTTTAGACAAGTTTGGTTGAAGTTGGCAAATTAGTAGTTTTTATCAGTTTTCCTTAAATATTTAGAAAACTATGCGGTTTCGCGCATAGAGTGTCATGTACCAAAATAATCTACATTCAATTGCGAACAAAAATGATTTTATGCATAATCTTGCTAAAGTGAACGGTTCTAGAGTTACGGAGGGTGTAAAAGTAGAATAGTGCTCCCTAACCCTTTGGGACTTTTAGTATGCTAGACAAGAAATTCACTGGAATATCTTAAGCCAGTTTTCAAAACTGGGATTTTTTATAAAGTTTTAGCCTAATTTGACTGGACTTAAGTGGTTTAGGTTCATTTCTTATAATATAAAATTTTCCATTTTTTTATTTTGTTTTTTTTTTACAATTGCAACAAAACTATTTTGCCTACAGACTTCATTTTTAGCTTAAATAAAAGCCAATTAAATTTACTACAACTTAGTTTCTTATAGGGTAAAAGTTTTATGCCGATATTCACCCCGAAACGTGAGCTATACTTAAATTTTCCATTTTTTGGGAAACACTGCCAATTTTTGAAGTGTTATATCTCGGCAACTATTAGACGTACAGAGTTGTTATTGGACGTAAAAAGAAGCCAAATATTTGTTCTACAACTTTATTCTTTGTGACTTTTCTTGAAGGTAAACAGTTTTACGCCGATATTCGCCCCGATACGAGAAAAATATTTAAATTTCCATTTTTTGACAAAAAAAAAAACAATTTTTAAAGTACCACATCTCGGGAACTGTTGGAGGTAAAGAGTTGCAGTTGGACTTTAATTTTCGTAGATTTATTGGACTCAAAAACTAGTAAGAAAAAGTAACATCGAACAACGCATAGTTTACGCGGTATGTAGGAACAACTGATTTTTTTCAGTTTTTCACATATTTCGCAAACAATTGGGGAGGGGGGCCCTTAGGGTACTATTCTACTTTTAAACCCTCCGTAACTCTAGAACAGTTCACTTTAGCAAGATTATGCATAAAATCATTTTTGTTCGCAATTTAATTTAGATTATTTTGGTACATGACACTTTATGCGCTAAACCGCATAGTTTTCTAAATATTTAAGAAAAACTGATAAAAACTACTAATTTGCCAACTTCACCCCCCCCCCACCAAACCCATCACTTAAAANTATAGATTATTTTGGTATATGTCACTTTTTGCGCTAAACCACATAGTTTTCTAAATATTTAAGAAAAACTGATAAAAAAGACTAATTTTCCAACTTCATCCCCCCCTCCCCGCCAAACCCGACGCTTAAAATGGTGTGACTTTTTACCAAACAATATGGGGGGCTGTCTAGAACAATTTGGAGTTGGAGGGAAACTTTACTTTGGATGTTAGGGTTAGGCCGTTTTTCGGACTTATAGCATCGTACTATAAAGAGAATTTTAATTTTAATTGGGTTTAAACTAGGCATCTCGAGGCTCTATAATGAAGCGAGTGTAATGCTATAAATATTTAATACATATTTTACACGACGATTTGTACGAATAACGCTGTCCAACAGACTTGGTCTGAGCAAAGTAAAAGGAACATGTGTACCAAATTTTAACTTATTCGGTCTACTTTTACTTAAGTTATTGTCGGACACGTATACATTACTGACAGACAGACAGACGTCAGACAGGATGTATATAAATAAAGCTGCATATAAGGATGCACATAAAGAATTCATAATAAAGAAGCTCACTTACGCTCGCCTCAATAATTTTAAGTTTCTTAAAAATTGTTAATTTAATTTGAGAAAAAGAAATCTCTTCTTTAATAAAATATTTGAAAGTGCACAAACGATAAAATATTCGGAACTTTTAGTGAATATTAAAAAAGATCAAACCTCATTTGCTTCAATCGTTGGCCAGGCACTCATGTCTCAAAAATATATTATAACAAGAAAAAATCTCCGATAAAACAATTATTATTGTGAGAAGTTTAATTGGAACTCTCCAATGTTATTAAAGTTAAGCCTAATACATCACTGAGAAGTGGGAATTTCCTGTCAAATGAGAAAAACCACGTACGAGGAAATAGCTAAAACCGATAAAGTAGTATAAAATAGCGTATAGTTTATTATCAGGTTTTTTGTTTCTACATGAATTTCCTGTATTTTTATAGATGAAAGGGCCCGACGCAGGATGATGATTTTTAAGATAAGTTGTATAATATTATGCAGAAATGTCAGTTCCTTAACATTAATCAACTGTGAAATCACTATCAGCTGAGTTTTATAGCATAAATGTGCATAATTTGAAACATTATTAGCTATTTTGAAACACTATCAGCTGAGTTTTATATCATAAATGTGCATAATTTGAACCATTATTAGCTATTTTGAAACACTATCAGCTGTGTTTTATAGCATAAATGTGCATAATTTGAACCATTATCCTCTATTTGAAACATTATCAGCTGAGATTTATAACACAAATGTGCATTGTGACTAATTTGTATTTTTACGCCAACTTTAAAAAATCTATGAATGTTGCTGGTGTGACTACAGACCTTATTATTAAAAGTCACGCAAAACAATATTTATTTATTTTCCGGTTTTTCAACCAACTTAATATTCTTGTGACCTTGAGTACTCAATGAGTTACTCTACCTTGAGTTACTCAATGTGTATATTAATATTGGGTTTTGATTAAAAAAGTTTGAACGCTAAAAATAATTTATTAAGGAAATTATTGACGTGCCTTAATCTCTCAGTTTATAAGAGTTTAGATTGTTTTTGTGTATTATTATATTCTTCTTACAAATGGTTCATGTTTTATTTATTATGTTTTGACGTATATTATTATTTGTACCACGAACATAGGTATTTATAACGACAACTAAAAGGAGCTATCAAAATAAGTCCCCTGAATTCTATAAATAACTCTAAATAACGCTACAATTAAAATATTTATATCCGTTAAAAGAAAAATACATTGCCAATTAGTGAGGCACATAGCTTCCTCGCATCCTATCATGTACTTTATTGTTATATTAACATTAACGTTTTACTACTTTATTGTTTTATTGATTATTGTGTAAGAGCAATTAACAGTTTTTAGCGATCTTTAACACTTCATAGGGGTGTCGCTGTAGGTTTTACTAAAAAATTGTATTTGAAAAAAATGTTCATCTCATTGAATAGATAAGGTTTAATTTCTTTTCCCGACCAAAAATTCCAATTTTAAATTTTATGTTCACGTTTACGCGAGCGTTGCGCGTGAACGCGTGAACGGATAACGTTGTACAACGAACTCGACCTGAGCAGAGCATTGGTGAAATGAACATGTCTACCAAATTTCATCAAAATCGGTCGACATTTACTCAAGTTATCGTCGCACGTTTCATGATTCGCGGACACACAGACAGACAGACTGACACGGAACCAAAAATGTTCCCTGATGTCTGAAACGGATTTCCGTCTTGGAATTGTTAAAATCGGAGGCATAAAACTTTTTTGTTCTTTAAAGTGAACACAATGCTTCCGTTACCTTCGGTAAGCTCGGAAGCAATAAGTATTAAGTGGCTCTTTTAAAAAATAATTATCTTATTAACAAATATGCATGCATATTTAATTTATCTTATCAATGCATTCAATGCACGTAACACAATTGTTTTTACAAACAATAAACAATTCTTCTCTTATCTTCTTGAGTGTGTGTATGTGTATAATATATAAGTATATATACACTCTATAGTATAACTTCAATTGTCTCCAAATCTACTAACCTAAATATGACCCACTTCTCGACAACCTAGATAGATGCAACTTACCCAGATCATGTATTCTCGATGACAGTTCAATAATCTGTCATTAGATAATTAATTAAGGATTATTGCTTCCGAGCTTACCGAAGGTAACGAAAGCTATGTGATCGTTCCGAAGAACAAAACATTTTTAGGTCTCAGATTTCAAAAATTCCTAGACAGAAATCCGTTTCAGACATCAGGGATCATTTTTGGTTCCGTGTCTGTCTGTCGGTCGGTCTGTGGGTCTGTCGTTCAATTTTTGCGAACCGCCATATCTTAAAAACTACACGTCCAATTTTAATGAAATTTGGGTGGTAGGTCATAATTAGCCCATTGTTGGTTCCATATAAGTTTCAACCTTCTGCGCCTATTTGTTTCTCTTTCACATGCGCACAAACATACATTTATTTACACCTATAGCTTCAAAAGTACTTATCAGATTTAAATGAAATTTTTATAGTTTATCGAAAGCAACCCGCAGATAGCCCCAGATCAAAATGAACCATCAGCGCTCTTTAACTTTTGCTACATTGATACTTTAATTCGTGTAAAATATCAAAACAATTTAGACAGATAAAAAAACTGGAGAAACAATTAAACTAATTAGACAATAATGGCTTGCAAAAACCAATAAAGTACGTAGGTAGGATGTGAGGAAGCTATGTGCCACACCAATTGACAGTCTATTTATATAATTAATCAATTTGTTTGTCTCCAAATGTAAACCTAAATTTGAGCTACTTCCCAACAACCTTTAGAGCTGAAACTTGCATAGATTATATATAATTTAAAATTACAAAAAAAAAAATAATAATAAATAAATATACATAACAAATACACAATTATGGAATAATCTCTGTCACATCTTTGGTCATTTTACTTTCTTATAATGTACGTATTTAAAGAAAAGAAGTATTGTGATAGCTTGAAAATTCGTTATTGAGAGTTTAATGGATTTACACGGACTCAAGTGGTCCTTAAACTTGAGTCCAAAAAAGTGGTTTTTAAAAAATGTCAGTCTGTCGTCTGGAACGATATAACTTTTTAAAATGTAAAAAAAGGAGAAATTTAAAGGAAACCTTAATTCAATCGAACCAATTGATAAAGTTAGCAAACAGCAGTATTGGTAAATACATATATAGCTTAGTACAGGTTTATAATTAGCTGAACTTTTCTATTCTGGATAAATATTGTAATCTAACTTTGACCCTTTTCTTATGTACCTAGAAAGCTGTAGTTTGCACAGATAATGGTATTTCCTATGACAATACTTTAATCACTAATCAGTTATTCATTTTACAATATCGTTTGTATTAGCTGATAAATCAATTAATTGTGTTAAAATTAAAATCATCTTTTATATAATCGAGTAGTGTCCCGACGACGGGCGACGGCGACGGCGACTCACCTCCAAATGATTTATAACGTTAAAAATTGATGATCTATAAGCTGGGTTTAAACCAGTGACCTCCAGCACATGAAGCATTAACTCTACCACTGAGCCATCCCACTGCAATGAATCTCCAAGCATAAAACTTACTATTTAAACAGTAAATATCTATTTAAATATTTTAATTATAACTAATTATCTCAGCTCTTTTTTTTCAACCATATTTATTCTGCCCGTTGCCCGTTGCCACGGGCTTAACGGCTAGTTTATATATAAACAAAGATCTCAAAAAGACAGAGCGTTTAATATAGAACAAGGTTATTTAGATTTTATTATTAATTTAAAAGTCTACGTGTTATATATCATTTTAACAATGTTTCAATCTTATAATTAGAAAATTTATTTACTTATACAAGATAATGCACTCAAGTAATCGAAAAAATGTTTGCCTAATAAATTTATTGATATGAACAATTAAAATAATAGTCATTAAAAGATTAGAACCTCTTTTACAATCGTCATTGATGAGTTAGAAAAATTTGAACTAATGTAAATCAACAGACCTTCTCACTCAGTACATTGACATTACGTCTAGTATAACGTACTCGTAATAATAATATAAACGTTCGGTAACAGTATTTATCACAAACGGTTTATAACTAAAAAAAAACTTAGTGCCTTTTAGTATTGCAATTAACAAAAAAAAGCTGATAACAAATTATTTATAAAAATAATCCCGTGATTCCCGCGTTTTGTTCTTCAAAGTTATTTATGTAATAGCGTACGTAGGTAAAGCCCAGTTAAGATTCTGTCTAGCCAACAGACAATGGAAACACATTGCAGTGGATTTTTAAGAGTTCGCACAATGATCGATTATGCTGTCTAGATTATTGATAATCTTGAGATAAAGGTTGGTTTGTTTCATATCCATCTCAGAGCCCAACAGATCCGTCCGTATGTTACTCGTTTTTGTGACGCTCGCTTTAGCTGCTTTTGCAGATGGCAAAGTAAGTATAGATTTTGTTTCTAAGTTTATTATTATTATTATTATTTATTTTTTTTTTTTTTTACTACGTTTTTAGTAGCTTGCTTTCTTGTTTGTTTGTCCAGTAAAAATCTGTCAATCGATTTTTAACTAACTTCCCAAGTAGCTAGTCATTTGAAACTTTTAGAATAGCTCAGAACACGACGACAATGCATTATTTTCATACTTTTAGCCATATTTCAACAATATTTCATTCTTTTTCAGCAAATTTTGCTGTTTGGAAAATTAGTTCGGAAAAAATCCGCAAGTTATTTTATTTGTTTCGACATATCCCATATTTACGATCTTCTTTTTGAAAGTTTTCAAATTTATGATTTTTGACATAAAATTTAAAAAAGTAGTATATAATAAGTTCTTTTAGCGAATTTTCGAAGATATTAAGCTATTGCAATGGCTTCAAAATTTTTGTAATGCGAATTTTTGAAAAATGTTTTCATGGAAATCCGTTTCAGGCCATTCTGAATCGAACCCTAAATTTTAACACTTCTTTTTATGTATGTATGTATATATGTATATATGTGTCACTCCAGACGATATCTCCCCTTAGGATGCACTTAAAAATTTCAAACAAATTTTAAAATGTCAATAATATCAAAAGACAGGATGAGTTCGTTGGCCAGAATTTTTGGAGTTCATTTAGGGGTCACATTTTGACAATTTAGGGTCAAAAATAACATAAAATCGTGTTTTTTTTTTCATTTTACCCCCCTTTTATATGAAAATATGACAAAAGTGTACATAACAATTACTGTATTCTTAAAGAGCTTTCCAACGATGTGCATCTTAAAGGGTAAATACTATTTTGACTTTTGTACCCCGTAGCCGTGTGTAACCAAACATTTTTTTTTTTTTCACCCATCCAAATACTAAATCAAAATTTTTCTAAATTATCATAATCCAATAATACGCTGATTTCTTTGAAAATTCGCTCATTAGGTTATGGTGCATGACTGGACTTTTTTATCTTGCAATTATTTATACATTTCGTCATTTGATATATGAATTATTTCACTTATTATTAGTGAATAAAACTAATAATAAGTGAAATAATTCATATATCTAATGACGAAATGATAAGTTTCGAAATGTATAAGTTTAATTTTTTTGATTATCCACTAGATGTTGTGGATTTAGTTTTGTTAACATTATTTTTTTATTGTTTAGAACCTCGAATAGTTTTATCATTTTGAGCATCTAATAGTTTTACGTTAATGGTATTCTATATATTTAGAGGTCGATGAAATTTAGTACATTCATTTTTATTTGAGTATATAAGAATTATATAATTAGAGTTGATGACTGTAGGCCTTAAAAAGTTCCGCGAACAATCTAATTGAGTTATGTAACTGGCGTTATTTGGTAACATAAATTGTATTTAAAATTTTATGTATTAGTCTTAAAATCTTTTATAATATTGGAGTGATAAAATTCAAAATCTCTAATCGATTTAATTCTCTAATTGAGTTATGTAACTGGTATGTTATTAGGTAACACAAACTGTATTAAAAATATTATATGTCTTAAAATTTGTTATAATATTTGTGTGATAAAATTCCACTAATTACAAATAATTTTACTACCTATGAATAGGTTACATTTAATAAAGACAACGTTAAACCGATAATGAATCATACCATGAGTATGTAAGATTTGATATAATATTTAATGTACAATCTAATATTAATTGTATTTTGCTACGTTTTTATTAGCTTGCTTTCTTGTTTGTTTGTTTGTCCAGTACAAATCTTGCAATCGATTTTTAACTAACTTCCCGAATAGCTAGGCATTTGAAACTTTTAGAATAGCTCAGAACACGACGACAATGCCTTATTTTAATACTTTTATCCATACAGCAAATTTTGCTGTATGGAAAGTTAGTTCGGAAAAAATCCGCAAGTTATTTTATTTATTTTGATAATATGTCCCATATTTTACGATCTTCATTTTGACGGGTTTCAAATTTGTGATGTTTTATTTTTAGTCAAGAGACTATTTAAAAACGTAGTTATTTAATAAGTTCTTTTTATCTTGTAATTATTATATATTGCTTCTATGTTAATGATAATATTTTTGTTTCAGAACGTCACCAATGCATGTCCCAAGGTAGCAATTCAAGCTGTTTACGGTGGAAGTTTACTATGGCAGTTATTGGTCCAGGGTTTCTACATCCTAAACAATATCAGCGGGGACGCAGTATCATTGATCGAATGCCGAGATGAAGGTTTGTTAGAATCAGCCGAATGCTTTTTGTCTGCTTTGGAAACGCTTAAAAACACTATCGGCACTTACCGACCATTTATAGAAGACTACAAGCAGAAAGTTTACGACTATGGCGTTGGTTTAGTCGAAGATTGGGAATGCTGCGTAGGATCTGAGTTTTGTGAGGACAGCTCCAATCCTAAATTTATCGATCTGAAGAAATTGGAAGCTCTTAAAAAATCTTTTGGAGCGATAAATCCTCCAACACCTCTTCCCCCGGTGCCATCTCCCCCTACACCTACACAGGCTCCTAAATCCAAACAACAGCTGGGTAGCATTTCAATCAGAGCAAGATTATTTGGAATAGATTTCTTACTTATGGACATCGATTTGACCAACTTGTTTGTTTAAAACTCCACATTTGAGTCTACACTAATTTGTGTACAGTTTAAATAATAAAGAGCTTAAATAAGTCTATTGTTGCGACGCTATAAAGGCGATTAAAGAAATGTATACGGTATGAAATCGTTTAAATCGTAGAATGTAGAAATTATTATGTATATTTAAATAATACATTTTTAAAACTCTGCATCTACACTTTTAATTTGTGTACGGTTAAATAATGAAGTGCTTAAATAAGTCTATGAAGTGCTTAAATAAGTCTATTGTTGCGACACTAAAAAGGTGATTAAAGTAATTTATACGTGACGAAATCGTTTAAATCTATAGAAATGAGTACGAGGGTTTAAAAATAAATTTTATGCTGAATATCACTTAAACTTATTTGTTTAAAACTCCACATTTGATTCTGCACTTTTAATTTGTGTACGGTTAAATAATGAAGTGCTTAAAAAAGTCTATTGTTGCGTCACTAAAAAGGTGATTAAAGTAATTTATACGCGACGAAATTGTTTTAGAGAAATGATTACGAGGGTTTAAATAATCAATTTTATACTGAAAATCAAGATGTATGTGATGCTATTGCTTTAAAAGTTTTATAGTAGATCAACTGACAAATTTATTTGCAGAATTTGTTGGCAAATATCTAAGATTTCGTATGATTCTTGTTGTGACAAGAAATGAAGACAACAAAAAGAAAAAAAATCTATTTCGTTCTTATTAAGCTTAAAATTAATAATGTGTTTGCTTAGCATACTACAGTTGTTAAACATTATTTACTGTGCAACGTTATTTATTAACCGCATAATAAGACATGTTATTAGCAAAGTAGTTATTAATAAGTTGTGCTCATGTTATTATAAATAATTATTATGATGCATCCAGCCGCTAATCTACATTTTACATATTTTATTTACGAATCAAAATATTTCATGAAGATAATTTGCAAAAGATCTGTTTTTTTAATAAAGAAACAAAAAACAGCTTAATACTGTCACATAATGGAAACACCTTAAAGCAATAAGTATTCTAGACTTGTTTTAAGGCCGAAATACACGGCGACACTTTTGTTGCTAGATTGGGTGTCTAGATTGAGTGTCGCAGTGGAGACACCGCCGAGAGTGGACGCTAGACCACCCCCACTCCTACCCACTCCGGTCTAGCTAGTTGCGCTCTCGGTGTTTGTTTTCCTCGTGTAGACAAGACACCTGTCATGTCAATTTGCTCTCGCACTCGGTCTAGGCTAGTTTCAGCTAGGTGAAACCTTTTCTAGAGCAAGCATGATCAATACCTCAGCCGGGCAACGTGTGTGGACGACGGAGGAGATGTAGATTATTAGACAAACGGGACACCGTGTAGACAGTTCGGATACT
>KZ651515.1:433691-445693 GCA_001010745.2 Gerris buenoi
TTCGTTTTAGTTTTTTTTGTACAAATACTTAATTTTATATTATAATTATAATTTTTACAAATAAATAATAATTATATTTTCTTTTTAAAATTACGGTGGTCAATTATAGATGATTATTTAATTTGGTAACTCATCATTTAGTCTATAATTAGATTTTTATAATTAGTGAAATAACAATTACAGGCTTACTGATAAATAAACAATTGTAAAGTAATTTAGTGTCCCTATTGTCAAAATAATCACAAATCACAATTATAAATTTATATTTTAATATTATTATCAGTTCGCACATAAACATAAGTGTGCAATGTGATGAAGCGCTAGATATTTAGCAAACTAAAAAGTTGGAAACTTAAAGTTCCAACTTTTAGCATAATTATTTTAATTTTTAAAATATATTGTACTTCTGAATTATGTGTCAATTATTATTATGCATCCACAGGTTAGCCTAATATTTACATCTGTGTAATTATCTCCCTTTATTTCAAATTGTAATTTAACATTTTTATGAATGTTTTAATATATTATATTTTAATGTAGATAGAGTAACGTGATTACTTGTAACTTTTAAGTAGCATTATAATTCTGTGTTGGTGATCATTATTTTGCCCAAATATTATATTTTGTCTCTAGCTAGTGACAAAATAAAGACAGAAAAGGACAAAAACCACTAGGAATGTTCATTTCATGAAGCCTCCTTTCTAATATTGGATAAATTGTCATTATAAAACTATATTTCCGGAAATAATTCTACCTGGTCTATTAAAAGAAAAAAATCAACAATAATACAGGCAATGCTAATGGTTTGACTCACTAGGTCTGGAAGAGACAAGCATAGCTGAAAAGCAGACGAGTGAATTTTGATATAAACTTACTGAAAAAATAAGCACGTTTCGGTACAAATAAGGCATATTTTGAACGAGAATATACCCTGTTCCAGATCTAAGGCACTACTATAGTATTTTAAGGCTTTGTATGAGGGGTTGGTATTTGTAGGTCTTTGTGGTGATTCCCCTAGTGCCCTAGGGGACGGTGGGATCGATTGAAGACCGTTATAAAATTTACACATTAGCTACCCTCAATTGATACTAGTGGCTCAATCTATGGAGTAGGTTGAAAAACACTCTTAAACTCATTCGAAGCTAGCGCTACCTAGTGAATGTCCGACTAATCATTTTTTCCCTCCACAATGCATACCTACTTAAACTCTATTTCACTCAAGGATGTTATAAAATACGGATAGAGCGCTAGGTGATAAAGTGTCGCCACGAACTTGGAAAATCGAGTAGGATAGATTACCTTCCCCCTTCCCGTAAGATTGTACAATGGTTATAACTGCAGATGATCAAGAAGGTTATGCTTAAAATGCTAGATTTTTACGTAACCTTTCATAGGTTTGTTCCTCAGAGCCAATAGTTGACAAACGATTGATAACAGTCGGGAAGAAATTCGTCCTACCTGTGCGCGCGCACACTGGTAGTTTGATGTAGATTTTTTCCAAGTTCTTGGCTTGGCGACACTTCTTAATCGGCCCTTAACCCAGGAGGTATGCTTATTGCTCTATCCCTATTTTATAACATCCTTGATTTCACTAGGATTTGTCGATATTAATCTCGTCTCAAGCTACCCTCAATTGATAGTAGTGGCTCAATCTATGGAGTAGGTTGAAAAACACTCTTTAACTCATTCGAAGCTAGCACTCCCTAGTGAATGTCCGACTAATCATTTTTTCCCTCCACATTGCATACCTACTTAAACTCTTTTTCACTAGAATTTGTCGATATTAATCTCTTGTGATTACTAATCTTTTAATATTTTTAATCCAACAATAGTTGTCCATTGTTTATTGTGTGTCATATCGTGAATCATTCTTCTCACATTAAAATGTTTAAATTGTTCTACAGTAATTTAAATATACACCCAGGGGTGCCCAAAGGGGGGATTCATGGCGCAAAGAGCGCCATTAAAAAAAAAATTGGGGGGATTTTGAAAAATTTGGGGGGGACTTTTTAAATATACATATATAAATACAATTTATTGTATAAAGTTTCAATTTACATTAATTGATATAAGTACAGTAACGTAAAAGATTTAAGTTATGTAAACGATTTGAATAAATAAAATCTTAAAAAAAAATAAATAAATAAAAAAATAATTTGCTAATGAAATTCACAATTCCGATTTTTTGAATTTTCATTATTCTATCTTTTTTTAAAAATTTAGGCAAAGTCTAGTATGGATATCTTAATTCAATTCAATTTAAGCTTAAGCCCAAATTGACTTGGGCTTCGTTTAATATAATGTGCTTATACCCAGGCTGAGCCGTCAATCGGGTCTAANAAAAAAGTATATTTTTGGTACACACAGGTACGGGGTACAAAAGTCAAAATAGTATTTACGCTTTAAGATGCATGTCGTTGGAAAGCTCTTTAAGAGTACAGTAATTGTTGTTATGTACACTTTTATCATATTTTCATATTAAAGGGGAGTAAAATGGGAAAACACAAGTTTATGTTATTTTTGACCCTAAATATTCATAATTTGACCCTAAATGGACTCCAAAAATTTTTACCAACGAACTCACCCTTTCTTTTTATATTATTGACATTTAAAAATTTGTTTGAAATTTTTAAGTGCATCCTAACGGAAAATATCGTCTGGAGTGACACGTATATACATAAAAAAAAGTGTTAAAATTTAGGAATCGTTTCAGAATGGGCTAAAACAGATTTCATGGAAACATTTTCAAAAATTCATATTACACAAATTTTGAAGACATTGCAATAGCTTAATTTTATTCGAAAATTCGCTAATTAAATTTTAAATAGCAATAGAGTCTGCCATAGAGAAATAGCAAAAAATAGTCTGCCAATTTTTGTTGAACATAGCTTCCTCGCGTCCTATATTATTGGACAAATTGTCACATAACATTTGGAGCTGATTCGATTCCAAGAGGGGTCTTATTTATTTTCATGCAATAACATGCGTAGAAGATTGAAATATGGGACCATTTATGAGGTACTTTCGACAAACCATCAACATTTCTTGAATATAGGACAAGTAATTTTAAAGAAATAGATGTTAAATATTAAAATAAAGCTTGTGCGCATGCGGAAGAGAAATTAAAATTTGCAAAAGGTTCAAAATTATTTAGAACCAGCGGTGGACTAATTAAATATCTTCCAAATTTCATCAAATTCGGTTGAGTAGAATTTCATATATGGCAGTTTGACCAGCACCAATTTAGGCGAAATTTGGCATACATATTCAGAAAAATCATATCCCTAGGCGAAAGAATCAAGAAATTAATCTTAGCCCCAAATTTGGGGCGCAAGCCCCCAAAAACTCTAAAATACTAAGTAATAATATGAAACCGTACGTGAGAAAGCTTGTCTGACTTGTCTCTCATCGATTTTTTTAATTTTATAATATTGATATTTACGCAAATTAAGTTGGCCATTTTTTTTTATTGGGACGTAAAGAGTAGATAAACAAAATAATTAAAACTTTTAGAAAAACTAAAAACAAATTTGAATATAAATAAAATTACATCATTTAATTTATCTGAACTACACTCACTTCTAAACACTTAATATGACTAAGAGCAAAACGGAAGTTAAGTTTGTTAGAAAGGAAGTTAAGTTTGTAAGATGTATTGCAAATATGAGAATGATGTAAGATGTGTTGCAAGGTAATTAAGTGTTAAAGTAAGATGTATTTTACATATTAAGATCAAGTTCAACAAAATTCAACAAATTATTAAGTGAAAACATGTGTAATCAAAGTTAAGGCAACCTAAACAATAATAAAATTATTATAATGTTGGTTATTTAAAGATATTTACTTATTAAAGAATATGGTGATTATTAAAATCATTAATATTCTTATTTTTTTAATTCGACGAATAAAATATTTAACATTTTCTATTTTATTTGAGATATTAGTTATCTTTTTATTATTATTTTATTATAATTAACCATTTATNAGTGAATAACAGCGTATTTATAGTTGCTTTGTCGATTGTAGGTTATAAAGTATTCCCCAAGGCTTTCTTGAGCCAGGTTTATCCTTTGTCGGGATGACGCAATCGGGCAGGGGTTGCCTTTGTCGGTGATCCTTTGTGGAGTAGGTGATGTTTGAAGTCGAGAAGTGATCGCGGCGCGGCGCTGTTTCTTGCTTTCTGCTTTCTACAGGTACTAACCAGTGGTTTCCAGGTCTGGGAAAGAGTGAATCCATCCTCTCCGTTGAAGTTCCCTGGTAGTTTCTCGATCTCGATTGCCTCCCTTACTAGCCTGTTGTTATACCTGTTAACTGAAGCGTGCTCTTATGTCCTCAAACATTTTACGATGGTCGGTTTCATCAGAATGTTGTGCAATCACTTATCTGTGATCGTTGTTTTTCACAGCTCTTACGAGTTCTTGTAGGTGGATAGAGATCAATCTTCCGGTTTGTCCGATGTAGTTTTAGCTCTTAAAAAATCAAATTGCGATCTTCATAACCAATAATTTTGTCCATAGATCTTGTCCTAGATCTTCATTTCCTTTTGCAAATATGTAATGACATAATGATTTGATTGTTTATTTTGATAATAATTATTAAACATAATCCTTACTTACAAACAAGTTTAAAACTTAAAATGATAATTTACCAAACATCTGATGGATTATCATAATTAGATTGAGATTGAAAGAGCATTTATCGATCATTACTTTTGTTGAGGTTTAATTGTAAATATAATAAATAGGCATTCCATTCAGTGTTTAAGAGTTTGGTGTTCAAATAAAGGTAGCATTATCAATTTTTATGAACTTATCTTATCAGTCAAGCCAATTATATTATATTATATATTATATTATCTTATTATATTATTATATTATATTATATTATTATTAATATATTATAATTACTATTGCAGTGCTTGAGAAAGTAGTTTATAATTACGAAGTGCTATTTGTTTCGAAGCAGTGTTATTCTTGGCTACTGAATGCTATGTCAACTTACCACCATGCCGTTAGTAGACTTGGCGATGAGACGGAATTAAGCTGGCATTTCATAATGAAGGGCTAACGAAGAAATCTCAGGGACTTGCCTTCTCCCCTCTAGATGGGTTGACTGACCTTTCTGAAAACTTTACTAAAGGGTCCAGGGCAACAACAGAAAAAAAACGACTAAAAACCGTCATTAAAGACACTAACGTAAGGTGAATGAGAGGAGGGGATACTTTCTATAGGCATTCTTCAATCTTGTTTCTTTAGAATCTTTATAAAACACGAGTTAACTTATCTTTACAAAACTTTTATTACTTCGTTTTTAGGGTCCTTAGGCAAAAGCCAAGGACCCTTATATTTTCGCGCGTGTGTCTGTCTGTCCGTCCGTAAAAAAATTTAGGGTAAAAGAACTTAAGGGTTAATTTTTTTTTTTTTTCGACATCGTGAGGGGTATCATATTAAAGGGTACGTCGAGCTGATTACAAAAATATATAAATCTTTGGTTATAACTTTGATAGGGCGAGCGTAGGCACGTTTGAAGTGGGTGTGAAACGTGTATGTGAAGTGCAAAAAATCTGAAAACATTCCTGAACATTCTTCGACCAAAAATAAAGATACCACTTTTTGGAAATTTTGAAAAAAAAAATTATTTTATTTTTTATTGGCAAAATACGTTTTTTATAATTATGGTATTTTCGGTGTATTTATATTATGACTGTTTTCCGGTTCAATGCACAAAAATACTTCATTAGAAGTTTGTTTATGTGTTTTGGGAATATCAGACCCATAGGATAGTTCAAAGTAAGCTTTTTAGTATTTTAAAAAACACCATCAATAGGGTACTCCTTAAACAGTGTTGCCTACGGACCCTCGCAGTGTGTGGGCTGCACAAACTTGACCGGTTTATTATTATCTTGCCTTCTTGTTTGTTTGTTTGTCCAGTAAAAATCTTGCAATCGATTTTTAACCAACTTTCCGAATAGCTAGACATTTGAAACTTCTATAGTAGCTCAGAACACGATGGCAATGCAATATTTCAATACTTTTAGCCATCTTTCAGCAGAATTTAATTAGTTTTCAGCAAATTTTTGCTGTATGGAAAGTTAGTTCGAAAAAAATCCACAAGTTATTTTATTTGTTTTGACACGACCCATATTTACGATCTTCATTTTTACGGGTTTCAAATTTATGATTTATGACAAAAAAAAAAATTAAAAACGTAGTATATAAAAAGTTATTTTTATCTTGTAATTATTTTAATATCACATTCATAATAATTACCAAATCTAGCTTCTTTTGATAAAGCAGGTACAAAAATAATTTAGATAGAGGACCATTAACTTTCACAAACTTAAATACATGTATTTAGTAAATAATGTTTTAATAGTGAATATAAGATAAAGAGTTAAAGTTATTTAAACTTGTCTAAATTCAATAATGAAATAAATGACACCGGCCTGTAATGAAACATTTACTGATGAGGTTTGACTCTAAGATGAAAGGTTGATGATCATATTCTTAGTTTTTTACTTTCTCATATAAAGAGAAAGAATTGCGATAGCGCAAAAATTCGATTTTGATTAATTTACACGTTTTAAGGTCCCCGGAGACAAAAAAGTGTTTTTTCAAAAAATGTCTGTATATGCAGACGCCTGGAGCCTAAACTACAGGGCCAATTTTGACGAAATTTGACAAACATCTTCAGAAAAATCATACCCCAAGGCAAAATCGAGAAAAAAATTTTAGCTCCAAATTTGGGGGCACTAGCCCTCAAAAACTCCATTTAATGGACACAATGTAGTCCATTTAAATAGGTACATATCTAACGATATAAGCAGTTTTTCCAGAAAAATCTAGTTCCTGAGATAATAGCTTTAAACGCAGACAGAGAGTGGCAGGGTTCGATTTCCCGCCGAGGAGAAGTTATTTTTATGATAAATTTTGATGAAATATTCATTAATAATTAAATGTAGTTATGAAAAGTAATAAACGGAAAAAACTGAGTTAATTAATTATGAACTCGTATTTGAGAAAGTTTGTCAAAGTTGTCTCGGACCGATTTTTCTCTATTGTTGCTAGACCATTATTTGCCTTTCATAAGCTGGTTTTTTTTTGGATTTTATTGACGAAATTAAATAAATAGTGAGACTCATGTCAAAATATCTCTCAAAGGGTTCTTTCCTTACCTTTTACGCCGTGTCTAAACTGCCGTAAAAGTGCGCCTGCGCATCTCAGACGGGCATGCGCAGAGACCAATGCTCGGCTCGTTTCTTCTTTTCTGTTCGGCAGTTTGGACACGGTTTAAAAGATACAGATAATGGCCAAGAGGCTGATAGCTGTCATTGAAATTAACATTTTACATTTTATTTGTAGAGAGTCGTTCATATTTTTTATAATACCATTGGTATCGACCCTACGGGCTAATTATATTACTGTTTTATGTACAGTATAAATAAGATTTTTAATATTATTTACCACTGACCCAAAACGTTCTAGCTTAAAACGGTTCAGGCATGTTTAAGTGCAAAAAATAAGATACGATTTCATTTTAAAAGTGGGTCATTTGGATATGTCAAACTACTACAGCATTTTTTAACTGTTTGGAATCTCCAAAGAAATCAACGAATTATCCTAGTGCGAACATTGCCAAGTAAATGTAAAATCTCTCTCGTGCATCCAGGCTTGTTGACAAATAAGTTTTAGTATAGAGATGACTTCCTTGAGAGAAAAACTATTTTGGAATGATGCCCGACCAGTAAATGCAATCATGTGTTTGTTTTGAAAGAACAAAAATGTTAATTGAAATTGATTCATTTTTTTTGTATGAAATCATGTAAAAGATCAAAGCAAAATGCCTTACAGTGTCCTCACTCAAGGAACATAAAACACATTAGGACAAGCTTAATTATCGAGCATAAATAAATAATTTCTTGTGAAATTTAAATAGAGCATATGAAAATATGTGTGAGGCTCTCACGCATTAGAAGTGAAACTTAAATTCTTGTATGCATTGCTCTCTTTCATTTTTTGACGAATTTATTATTTCAGGATTAAGAAATATTGCTACGCTAAGGCAACCACATTTATTCCAATAAAAATAAATGCTTGTTTTGATTTGCTGGTCTTTAAATAGATATAATACAATTAATCTGTAAAAATGTTACACTTGGACGAGTCTCGAATCGTAAACTTCGTTACACGATGGACCTTTATGAAAAAATTCACTCTACCGCCGCCAAAGAAGTTTCACTTCAATAAATGTAATTTAAGAAAGCATTATTTTGTTACTCAATAAGAAAAGATTTGCTTAAAAGAAAACAAAGACAAAGTAGTGAAAGCGAATTGTATTATCGTAAATAGTCTATCTTTCGATAAGCTCGTACATTGACTACACCCACTAAAATACAAATAACTTTCT
This sequence comes from Gerris buenoi, assembly GCA_001010745.2. NCBI lineage: Eukaryota > Metazoa > Arthropoda > Insecta > Hemiptera > Gerridae > Gerris > Gerris buenoi. The sequence goes on from KZ651515.1 coordinate 442,098, forward strand.
CTCTGGTATGCATTATCTTTTGTTTTTAATGTTTTTGTTTAGTTTCAACCCTGTATTGTTATCTGCTTTAGTTTAGTTTGTCTTTTGTTAATGGAATTCTTATGAGATAGTGAACTAAGATTGCAGCTGAACTAAGAGATAAGTGAACTAAGAGATGCATGCTTATAAATACTATATCTCTGACAGTATGATATGACTCAACTCAAGGGCATTACGTATCGTTAATGTAAACGATTCTGAGTATAAGTCTATTTTTGGTTTCAAGTGTTTTAATTGTTTTAAAAAATTTTTACTCGCTTTTTTTTACTTTCTCATATAAAGAGAAAGTATTGTGATGGCGCGAAAATTCTATTTTGAGATTTTGATGGATTTACACGTTTTGAGGTCCCCTGAATCCAAAATGTGGTTTTTAAAAAATGTCTGTCCGTCGTCTGTTGTCTGTCGTCGGTCTGTGCAGACTGACTGGAGCCTAAACTTACTGGGCCGATTTTTACGAAATTTGGCATACATGTTCAGAAAAATCATACCCCGAGGCGAAATCGAGAAATGAATTTCAGCCCCAAATTTGGGGGCGCTACCTCCCAAAAACTCTGATAAAACGTGAAAAAAAAATTCTCGAAAATGGTTCCGACGATTTTGGTTAAAAAATTCTAAAGTGTAGTCCATTTGAATACGAATCTAACGATATAAGCCGTTTTCCCGGGAAAAATCTAGTTTCGGAGAAAATAGTTTAAAACGCGGACGGAGAGAGCCCGGGTTCGATTCCCCGCCCAGGAGAAGTTATTTTTACGGTAAATTTTGATGAAATGCTCAGTAATAATTAAATGTACATGCGAAAATAAATAAATGAGAAACACTGGGCTAAGTGAATATGAGCTTGCATATGAAAAAGTTTGTCTGCGTTGTTTCGGCCCGATTTTTTTGATTTATAGTAAGAATCTTAATTTATTTTTAACTTAAACATTAATAATGATTATGTTTTAGGATAGGGTTAAAGTTTATGATTAAAGTTCAGTTATCCACGACACCATTTAATAATTTTTTTTTTTTTTAGCTTATTCCATTTACTTATTGTTAACAAAGAGGAAATATGTAAATAAACGAGAAAGTTAAGAGGCTTTTCAAATACAATTATTGTAGTTGTTGAACTAGGGGGGTCAATGGTTGCTTTCCGGTTGGTTACGCAAGGACGACGCATAGCTGTTTACAGTCTCTTCACAATCGTGTCAATTGTGATCAACTCTAGCCTATAACAATGCCTTCTGTAGTCAGTCACTCATCTACTATCTTTAACAAATATACAGTATGACAAAATAGTGTAGACATGCTTACCAAAAACCTTACTTTTAGTTTGGCTGTTTCTTTTACTCAATGATTTTGTTTTAACTATATTGCTTCCGTGCTTACCGAAGGCAAAAGAAGCTATGTGGCTCTGAATTTCGTTCTGAATTTACGGAATTCAATAATTCCAAAACAGAAATCCGTTTCAGACGTCGCGGGGAACATTTTTGGTCCCATGTAGGTTTGTCTGTCGCTCAATTTTTGCGAACGCAACATACCTCAAAAACAACTTGTCCTATTTCAATAAAATTTGGATGGTAGATCACAATTGGTCATTGTTGGTCCCATATAAGTTTTAACCTTGTCCATTGTTTTCTTCCTCACGCGCTCTAACATATATTTATTTCATCCAGATCTTCAAAAGTACTTATCAATAAATAAGTATAAGTAAATACTTATCAATAAGTACTTACAAATGTCGTGGATACCTCACATTAATTCGCTGGTTAATAAATTAAGCAAATCTATTTATGTATTGAGAAAGCTAAAATGTTATATACCCCAAGATTCTTTAAAGCTATAAGTTACGGCACAATCTTGTGGGGACATGTAAATATTTATAAATTGTTAATCTTGCAAAAGAAAGCCATGAGAATTATGTATGGTAAGGGCAGGAGAGAGAGTTGTAGAGATATTTTTTTAGATAAAGGTGTCATGACAGTGTATAGTTTGTATATATATAATTGTTTGTTGTTTGTCAAGTCTAATATTAACTATTTTAAGAAAAATTATAAACTGCATTTGCATAACACTAGGAATAAGTGTAAATTGACTATACCATATCACAGGATATGTAAAGCAGTGGTGGGTCATTGCGTGATGGGCATTAGACTTTTTAACCACTTGCCCCAGACCCTGCAGAGCCTAGAATTTAAAGAATTTAAAACACGTGTTAAAGAAATAGTTATGTCTAAAGCATTGTATTCTATAAGTGAGTTTTTTTGTTGATTTAAAATTGTTAAGGTCTTTGATTTAAGTTGTTTATTCTGTATTTAATTTTTGTTTGTTTGACACATTCCTATTATTTTGTGAAAAATTTAATGGATGTAAATATACTATTCTATTCTATTCTATTCTATTCTATTCTTATCTGATTTTGGGGAAATATGGATGTTTTGCCGAAAGTAGCCTGCAAATAGCCCCAGATTGCCGAGATGGGCCATGTTGTTTAATTTGTCTGTACAAGATGTCACACAGAGTATGGACCCCTCTATAAATTGCAGTTATAACATGATTTGAAATAGTTATTTGTTTATTGAGAGAATAATAAACACAAATCAGATCTGATATTTATTATCATTAGTTTCTTATCATATCTATCTCATTAAGCTTACCTTTACCCTTATTCTCTCTTTACTGATTTCTTAGGGGAAATATAGCTACAGAGATAAGTTTAATGATAAACTTAAGAGAGAAATCCGAAGTTTAAAATGAATCAAGTATGAGTATTAAGTTACGATTCTTTTGCGAAATTTTGCTAGAGGAAAATATTTTAATAAAAAATAAGTTTATTCGTCTACCTTTGTGTTAATATTTTTTAATTATTTTATTGCTTTGAGTTCAGTCACGAATTATGAGAAATATATTTATTCAACGAGAATAGTGTGTTCTTCATTTCAAAGACTTGTGCGCAATGGCGATGACTTGTTGGGGCATTGGGGGCCCCCCGCAAGAACTTTTTGCGGGCCTCTCGCCAAAGATATTTGTCTAAAGGGGGCCCCCATCGACATGGTACATTGGATTTGGGGCCCCCTTTCATCGGGGGCCCACCCGCTATGCGGGCCCATAGTTACGCTACTCGATGTGATTTGAAAAAGTTGTGTTTAACGATAACTGGGGTAGAAATTGTTCGATTTGAACGAACTTCGGCACACAGTCGCATCTTATAATTTGTGACAACTGCATAGATTTCGGCTGCATTCCACTCTAATATTTTCAAAATACATACAGACAGACGTTCAGTACAGTCTTGAATTTTAGTGTTCTTCGATTGATTATTCTGTACAGTTACAGTACAGTGATATATCATATCCTAGCTCATGGCACACATTTGACATCTTCTGCGACATTTCTGGGTAAAAATTTGTTCAAAAGCAATACGATCGTTAACTTTAGTGCTTGTAATTACTCTCATTCTAACACAATTTCATTAAGATTCCATTCTTTAAGTACAAACATCTTCCATAATACAGGAGTGCCCACAGGGGGGTAAAACGGCGCACAGTGCGCCGTTGAAATTTTTTTTTTTGGGGGGG
>KZ651515.1:452885-464477 GCA_001010745.2 Gerris buenoi
AAAAAAAAGTTTTTAGTTACCATGGCATGTTATACATCAATTTAAAGGTCTTGAAGTGTAGAAAAAGAATATGCAATTATTAAAATAACACACGTAATATTTTCGAGATGGTGGCCAATATGGCGGCGACTAAAAAAACTTTTTAGTTACCACAGCATGTTATGCATCAATCTAAAGGTCTTGAAGTGTAGAAAAAGAATACGCAACTATTACACTTAATATTTAAACTAAATCGTACAGAGACCGGCGATTGTCGCCTTACGTACTTACGTGAAGCGCGCCTTACTTGTTATTAATGTATAGTTAGTTACTGGGTTGATTAACTTTTAATGGCTTCATTTACAACACGGTTGGAATTGATCATTCATCGATTTGACATTATATGCATTAATTAATTGATCATCAATATGTATTTGTCATTTGATTGACTGTACTAAGTGCAGGTACTAATTGGGTACTTTATAATTACAAAAGTAATTTCTCGGTCTAGTTCTAATGTCGTTAATGTTGACTTATAGACGTGTCAAAAAATTTGAATGCTTAATTCACGACTAAGTATCGTTATCGACAGAGGAAATTCTTCAGTATAGCTTAGTTGGCTAGAGCGTCTTTACTGGAAATAAAGGAGACCCGTGGTTCAAATCCCGGTGCTGAGGTCTATTTTTCTCTGTCTCCCGTTGTAAATATTAATTATATTTTGATTTAAATTAACATTTGATTTTACTTCGAGTTTTATACTGATTGTAAACGTTACACATCCATGAATGTAAATTATAGAATTATTATAAGGTATCAAAATTTTGTTTTAATTATTTATACGACTGTTTTTAATTTCATGTATAATTCATGAATTTAACTAGTTAGTATTAAAGAAATTAAATTATGTTTTCATTAAAATTAAGTTTGAGAGATCAAAAAAAATTTAGTTTGCAAAATGAATCATCTTTATAAACGGAGATTTCTCAAAATCCGGAATAGAAGCTGAAAAAATATTTTAAAAACGAAAGAAATATTAGTTTAAATGGCATATTTCAAACAAAATTCCATCTCCATCATTCGTATAATTATATTGTAAAAGAATATAATTATATATACGATATTGGAAAGAAACAGTGTTTCTAATGCAAATCCCATTAGGAAGCGATATTTTTAGCCGATCTCACACCGAGTGAAAGGGAACTAGACAGGGGGGATGACGGCGCGGCGTTCTCTCCAAAATATCTAAACAATTGCAAGGACGAACTGATCTTTCACTGCTGTAGTTAAAATATTTAGTCTTTATCTGTTAAGACTTTAAAATACAGTAAAACTGAAGAATACGGTGCTTTGAGGAGTATATGTTAGAAAAGTGTGCAGGCTTTACTGGAATTTATTATTTTGACAAAGGGATATCAACTCTCCTATGTACAAATCATAAATCATGCATATATAATCACTCAAATGTATAAATCATACAAATGTACTGTTTGATCAAGGGATATATACAGTAAAACTGAAGAATACGGTGCTTTGAGGGGTATATGTTAGAAAAGTGTGCAGGCTTTACTGGAATTTATTATTTTGACAAAGGGATATCAACTCTCCTATGTACAAATCATGCATGTATCACTCAAATATATAAATCATAAAAATGTACTCTTTGATCAAGGGATATAATATCTTGCTTCCAAGCAATTCTCGACTGTACGTCAATTGAAACGGCTACGTCTTCTTCATTTTAGCCTTAATAATGTTGCACTTTTTTTTAAAACTTTTTTTTATATCTATCTGACTTTTACTGTACTAAAACCCCTATTTTTTACTTTCTCATATAAAGAGAAAATATTGTGATGGCGCGAAAATTTTATTTTGAGATTTTGATGGATTTACACGTTTTAAGGTCCTCTGAGTCCAAAAAAGTGGTTTTTAAAAAATGTCTGTCTGTCGTCTGTCTTTCGTCTGGAGTCTAAACTACTGGGGCGATTTTGACGAAATTTGGCATACATGTTTAGAAAAATCATACCCCGAGGCGAAATCGGAAAATGAATTTTAGCTCCAAATTTAGGGGCGCAACCTCCCAAAAACTCTGACAAAAACCTGAAAAAAATGTATTTCTCGAAAACGGTTCCGACGATTTTGATTAACAAAATCTAAATTGTAGTCCATTCAAATACGAATCTAACAGTATAAGTCGTTTTCCCGGGAAAAATCTAGTTCCTGAGAAAATAGCTTAAAACGCGGATGGAGAGAGCCCGGGTTCGATTCCCTGCCCGGGAGAAGTTATTTTTATGATAATTTTTGATGAAATTTTCAATAGTAATTAAATGTACATTATGAGAAAGTTTGTCTGAGTTGTCTTGGACCGATTTTTTCTTCCTATTTTTAAGTATTAAGTTTTATCTGCTATTAAAATGCTCAAATTGGAGGATGAAACATTTATTTTAAATGCTGTATATGCTAGTTGATATAGCGATTTATTTGCTCACCACTTTCAATTTCTTGATGGAAGGTAGAATTCGGTTAATGGCAGAAGCTGCTTTTTGGAAAGGGTCCTGTAAACCCAATCCATTCATGACGATATTCAGTGGATCTTCCGACATCGTTGAAAAATGATTAGTGATGATGTTATTGAACTGTTATTATTGTTTGTTAATTTTTAAAAGTCTTAAAAATATGTTTCGCGATATGAATGGTTTTAAAAAGATATCTTTTGACGATGTATTAATACTGATTAATTAATCACTTGTAATTTATCATGTTTTAATTTATTTCACTATCACTTTCACTCTTTACACATAATTTATAATTAGAAATGATCGAATGATCGAGGCTATATTTTGTATAGAAGATCGAAAATCTTAAAGAATATAACTTTTGTGATGTTTTGATGTTTTTAAAGTACTGTTAACACTATGACTTGGTTTGGATTAGTTCATGTATCGTCCTGGAAGTGAAGTCAGCCATAGGAACGGCGCGTTGTTCCAAGTTGTTCGTATAACCGCGAACTGAGTACTGAGCTTGAGTCACGGTTCCCCTACCTTGGCAGAGCTAGAGCTGTAGCTCTCTAGACAGGCATCCCACTCGCCTCAAGTCATAAGCAACGCGGGTCCGCATAGCACTGAGGTCATCTCTTCAATTGGCATACAATTTTCGTATCACGGATCACAGTCGAAATAACTAGTCATAAAAACATGCGTGGTGCCTTCTGTTCTATTTTCAAACAAATTCTTGACATAGATGTTTTGATTTTATGTAAATTTTCAATCTGTGTTTTCCTCGCTTAGAATTAGGTACAAATATTTCAGTTTTCTGTTTGTTTGTAAAATATCCTTCTCGCCATTAATGAGGGAACTTCAAGGCTTAATAAGGTCATTATATCGCTTATGCTTATGGTAATGGATCAGCGATATGCAAAAGTATAAAAAAACCATTTTGAAGAGTGCCCTTTAAAAATAGTTTATGCTGCGAATTTCCCAAAAGTTCAGTAAAAACTTGATCTTGATCAGGTCATGTCCTTGTCGTTCTTGTTCTTATATGCTTCCTTTATGCTCACGCTCACTTGAAGAGCATGAGCCTACTATGCTTAGTAGGACATCCTTATATCATGCTCTTAAAGTGAGCAACACCATTTAAAATACACGTATTATAGGTCAGAAACATACAAGAAGGACAAGGTTACTGAGATTTTGGAAAACTTATCATAATGTATATTACCAAAGGACTGAATTAATCGCTGTACCGGGATGACCGAAAAAAGGTCAAAAACCATATTAAAATAATAAATTATCTACACATAGCAAAAAAAGTAATACAAATATAGTTAAAAAATAAATACTTACAGCTATTAACTAATTATTGTGTTAAATTATTTTATTTTAATTATTATAAGCGTAAAAAATAATTTTACATCTAGAGGCGAAAAATTTCTTGATGATTTATCTTAAAAATTAGATTGAAGTTTATCATGAGTTAGTTTTGTCCAAGAGATTTTTCAAAGGAAAATTGTTGATGCACTTTAACTTTGTGTTTTTCAGTCGCACAATGCAATTATGTCTATACCAAAAGTTTAGCTTTCGAATTAAGCTCATCTGCTCAATTATTATTAAATAAATGCATTAAATAGTACATCTTTGCAAGGTGACATAAGCTTGAGCAGTGCCCATTTTAACATACTATTTATTTTATATTAAGTATGGAGAAACTAGGTTCTTGTTTTTTTTATAGTTGTAGGAGATACGTAATAAAACATCAAGTAAATGGATGTTGGTAATTTTTTAATAATCTAAATAATTGTTGAGAAGGAATTCGGACATTTAGGGCTTACAATTAGAAGGTTTTTGACGCTTTAGATTTAAATAGTTCACTCAGGAGAGGAAGGAAGGGGAGAAGCACGTAACGGTTAACGATCTGTGCCGGGTCTGACAACCATTCGTTTTCCCAACCAGGCATACAGGACCGTGCAAGAGGTATCTCAATACCGAACTCTACATAATTTACCAACTGTAATAAAGAGATAGTATCAGAGATAGAAACAACTACTACATTCAACCTCCAATTCAGTTCTGTTATCCTGCTACTGTTTTACGTCTAAAAGACTCCGTTAAGGGGTTCACAGCTAGCGGATACGTAATTGCGTAGGCTCGAAGGGATTCATTTATGGCAACGCTTTAGCGGCGCCGCAAAAGTTGGTTTCAAACTATGTATCTGTTTGCGGCGCCGCTTTATAACCTATATAGAACCTTCACTTCGTCCTCTGCTTGTCGTCTCCTGTGTTTTAACATTTAAATTGTTTTATTATAAAACTTAAGTTAAGTTGAAAACACGATGTTATAAAGGCTTTGTTTATAACATTGACTGACCGAAACTCGAGGGTGGGGGAAATAGTGACTCCGTCACTATATTTATTGTTATCTGTATAGTAGTGTATAGGAGTGTTTGTCTACGAACGTTTATAATTTACATCAGATCAGAGCTAAATATTGTAAATAAGCACAGATTCTTTTACCGCACATAGACAGGTTTTCATGACTTCATAGCTTTCCAATGAGTAATAAGTATAATAGGTAATTTGAAATTAAAATGTATGACCTAGTAGGAGAGAAGGGGTACGTACCAATATGAGTAATGACAATGTAAGGCTGCTATTAATGTTAATTCTAAAATCGTTATGAAGGCGATTTGAATGTCATCCATTTCTTTTGGCCAAAAATATTTAGAGTAATAAATAAATGTTTGGTATACAAAATAATTACGTACTAAGAAAGATTTGCAGAATGAACAATTTAAAATTTTTATAATCCCAATCCTACGTGATTAGATTGCAGGAAATGCATTTTTTTTTATTTATTTTTTATTTTTTCCTCACCACTGCTTGAGTCACTAAAAGTATATTGACTTATAGATTCTGGATGATACCCGTCACATATTTCACTCAATTGAAGAGTTTTAAATCGATTCATCGAAAATTATTGTTGGGAAAACTAGAGTTCTAAGATTTACTTTGCAAAAATACTGCTTTGCAGTTATTTTCTAACTGGAACAGCTTCATTGTACTGCGTAGGCAGCCTGCAGCCTTATTAGTATTTGGATCTTCCCCAAGAAGTTACGCCCACGAATAAGCACTAATTTGATGCTAAAATGTCATTTAAAAGTCTTTAAACAATGACAGTACAATCCCAATACTTATATTCGTCATTGGCAATTTAGCGAACTTTCCAGTGAACGGATTATATTATTACTGGGAATTAATGAATGAAGTGTGGGAGTATATTAGCAGGAAACATTTTAATTTAACTGAAACATTTTTTTTAATAGCACACAACGTTTTAGGTAAAATCTATCAACCCACATCCAAAGGGTTCATTAAATGCATATTAGTCTATTTTCAATTTCTTGTTACCAAGATCTCATTGAAGATTTCCTCCTATTTATTTTTTGTGTTTTAGGTTTCTGTACAAATTAAAAAAGAAACCTTATATAACGGCTCTGTCTGTCCGTTGGCTTGTTTCAATTCATAAACTACGAGTGCTATAGCTAGAAACATGAAATTTGGCACACAGGTACATCTCGGCATTTTAGACAACTGGACAAATTTTGGAGTTTTTACACTTAATATTTCCGAGATGGCGGTCCGGCCAATATGGCGGGCGACTAAAAAAAAGTTATTAGTTACCATGGCATGTTATACATAAATTTAAAGGTCTTGAAGTGTGGAAAAATAATATGCAACTATTAAAATAACACACATAATATTTTCAAGATGGCGGCCAATATGGCGGGTGACTAAAAAAAAAAAGGTTTTCGGTTACCATGGCATGTTATACATCAATTTAAAGGTCTTGAATTGTAGAAAAAGAATATGCAACTATTAAATAACACACGTAATATTTTCAATATGGCGGGCGTCTAAAAAAAAGTTTCTAGTTACCATGGCATTTTATACATCAATTTAAAGGTCTTGAAGAGTAGAAAAAGAATATGCAACTTTTACACTTAATATTTAAACTTGATCGTACAGAAACCGACGATTATCGCCTCACGTACTTACATGAAGCGCGCCTTACTTGTTTTAATAATATCATTGGTTAAATATAGAACTCTGATGCAACTTGGTCTGGAAGGAAGTGGCGTAAACAATCTCTTAACATCTGGCTTTTATTTGTTTTCATTTATCAAGGTAATTTTTATGCCAAATATAGACCAAACATAAGAATCGTTGGAAACATAGTCACAGCTGTCAACTGTGACTATGTTATTCTTGTTTCTTGTTTCCGTGTTTTTAGTTTCGAATTAGTTATTTACTAAACCAGCGGCAGTTTTTAGATTTTCACTTCAACGCCGTATTCGTTTGGTTTGCACACAACAACAATGATGTCCACATGTATGTGTATTCAAGTTTCAAGTAGTCGACAGTTAGTTGCCCGGTACATTCGTACCTTTAGTTATTGCCTCTTATGGCCTTACACGTAAATACCTAATACATTAAAGTGGAATATTTACTCGATACAATAGCAGTCGGTTATCAAGAGACGATAAGAGGGCATGAGTCATTGTCAAGGTTCCAGTTCAGCTCGAGAAATTAGAATAGAACACTCTGATTTCATATCACTTGATACAAATGTCATCAAAACAATCCACTTCTTTCTTTATGATACTCTTTCTTTGACACTGTTCTTCACCCCCCGCCCCCCGCTATTAACTGAAATTATATATAATCGTGAGAAAATCGTTCATCTAATTGTGGATAATTTATTAGAGCTTAGAACGTTTGATAATAAACTGATTTATTAGACTAGATATACTATTAAAAGATGTAGTATCTTGCTTAATTCTTCCTTAGTTTTCAGTGATATTATTTGTTTTCTTTGGCATAAAAATCTACCTGTTACATTGTAGAATTCACTTAGGGTAAACGCATGCCGAGGAAGGTAGGTATCGGTGTAAGAGAAGGTGTAGCTGGCGGTAGAGGTGACAGCATATACCGGAAAGGTCTACCTCACTGCTTACGTCGCTCTTTTTACTTCGCTGCTTTCAGATTTTTATCATTCAGCTTATACTATAACGATTGCTGCGGAACAATGCAGTCCCTGCTCCTCGCTCTTATTTTTCGATATGATCTATGATAGTATTCATGACAGTGATTAATATTTAAGATACCTAAGTAGCACAAACAAATCCCTTAGTGGCGGATACAACTGTAAACACCTGTGAATGTCCAGTCCTCATCCACCCTCTCGGCAGCGAGGTAAGTGACGAGACATCGTCTCCCGTCTTGTTAGTGAATAAGTCTAAGATTGAACGCCCAAACCGTAGCTGAACATTTTCCCTTACCATTGATTAACGACCTAATAGATGAATTATCCGGAAATATATGGATCCGGAAAAGCTTCGCTTTCGAGATATTCGCCAAAAAACATGATTTTTGGACGTTTGTCATTAAAACGCTTACTATAAAACACCTTGAAGCAAACCTGTTGTACAACAAACCCCTGATTTTCAGCGAAATAGCAAAGTTCTAGTCAATCCATTAAGATGATCTCCATTAACGCTTTAATTCCTAAAGAATTTTAATGGAGAGAGAGAGAGCAAGAGTTAGTCTAATTCGATTCTCTTCAAAGTGTATTAAGGTAAAAAGCGTATAGTATTTATGAATTTTAAGGATAAACGTCGAAAAATCATGTTTTTTAATGGACTTAATAGATGATTAGCAGCTGATAATTTGAAAATCAATGAGTGATTCTAAAAGATTATTTGTATGCTCTTTAAAATTTTCCCTTAGGCCCTTCGCACACGGAGCAACTCAAAACAAACTGATTACAAACTCAAATCACCAACCAGTTGACTATGAGTTCCAACCTGTGTAATTGAATGGGACACCGCACACAGAGCAACTCATTACAATCTGGGTTTGCTTTCTGTCAACTCATAAATGACTGGAGTTTCCAGTTGAGTTTATTTTGAGTTGCACCGTGTGTGGAGGTGCCTTAGTATTCTATCTCTTTAGTTTCTATTCTATCTCATTTAGTTTTTGAGACATTACGCATTTTTTCGTGAAAAATTTTTCACGAAAAATGAAACTAATGAATGCCTCGAGAACAATTGAGAAATCGGCATATGCTTACTTAACATTTTTTGTTGCATTTGACCCATAGAATCCACCAATTTCTATAAAACATTTTATCGCGGGTCACCCTGTATAGTTGTATAAGCCCTTTGGCAGGCCTTATGGGCAGTCTGAACTTCGACTTTATAAGGATCCTTAAGATTTCCAACCAAGACCTGACACTAAATTATCTAAATATTAACTATTTAACCTTATAGAAACATCAAACATTTAAATGTAATAATTATATTTATTTAATAAAAGTGGATATGTATAATTTAATAATAAGGCTAAGTTATAACTTTCAAAAAGTATCCCTTGCAAAGAATAATTATACTGTAATTACAGAAAGTACCGGTGCATTGCTATTATTTAACGCAGAGAAGAAATGGAAAGTCGCCACTTATTTTATTTCACTTTAATTTTTAGGTGTGGCATTGATTTTATAATTTATTTTTACTTCAAGGAGTCGGCATCTTAAATTGCTCTAATTTTTTAAACTAAATAAATAACTCTCTATGTTTTTTTAGTGTTCATAGGTAATTGCTATTTTTTATTCACATAAATTACTTTCCAGTTAATTGGTCAATCTAATTTTATTAAAAATTGTAAAACACTAATGCTTTAAATTGAGATTATATAATTGGTGTTCGATTGAGTACTGATGTAAAACTTTTTCAAATAATATACCTATATACCAATTCTTCAGTGCAATGATATCACGTTCTTGTTCACCTGAGATACTTCAATAAATATTTTTAATTAATATAATATGTACATACATAAATTATCTGCAGCCTCTAGATCGCAACAGCATTTTATATTTCCTGAATTGAATGATTAAAGCCGTTGAATAATGACAATAATTGTGAGACAATTATTGTGGTTTGATTGAGAAGAAGACCACTTTAACGAAACACGATTGCTGTTTTTGTTATCGCTATTTTGCCCCATTAACAAATTATGTATTAAAGTTCTGATAATTCTTAAATTGAATGCATTCTTTTTTCATCCTGTTGGTTTGGTGTACCGTAGGGCTTCAATTTAAAAATAAATTACGTCGAATTGGTCTGATAATTTTATATATATTTAAATATGCAGACGTTCAAAGCACTGATATAATAGAACAAAATCTTAAATTAACTCTTATGAGTATATAAAACTGTATATAGATTATATAAAAATAATTTAATTTTCAAAAAGCGCGAATTTATGTTAAATCTGAATGACTACCCGCTATAGCTTTCGTAAGAGTAATTAGAAGAAAGTTACGTCATCTAACTAATTTCAATTTGATTACATATTTGCTCGGAGAAAATAATTTATATCTGATGTAAATTAAAAATATTTAGGTGTAATATTATAACGATTTCTTTTAGTTTGAGCTCAAATATAGCGGAGCTAGGATTGATTCCTCAGGAGTGTTTATTATTTACCTTCTAATAAATTGTTTATCTCCAGTAGGGAGAAAAAGTTAGGATTTTGGATTAGTTTAGAGGGACTAAAGTAAGTCTTATTTTCGCTGAACTCAATAAGTATAGAGAAAAAGTAAAAGTAGGGCGAAAAAGTAAGGATTGCCAACTTAATTATTTTATAAATAGTAGAGATTGAATGGCTAATGTAATAAAGTCGTTGAAATCAGATTGGCGACATTACTTTTTCGACCTCCTTTATCATTGTTTATAACGTGCATCTAAATAACCTTCTATTTGAGTTGAATTCCAATTCATATTTGTTTTTAATATCGAATGTCTTATATTAAAATCTTTGCTATTAAAAGTCCTAATAATTACTGTTATTTATTAAAGTAATAAATAAAAACTATGCAATGGACAAAAATGTTTATTCTCTCCCGACTGGAGATAAAATATTTTACCTCGTGAGAAAAGTGCCATTATTACCTTTGCGATAATTATCTCTCTCGGCTGCGCCTCGGGAGCTAATTAAAGTTATTCCCTCGGCTTCGCCTCGGGATCTAATTAAAGTTATTCCCTCGGCTTCGCCTCGGGATTTAGGGACCATGGTTTCCTTCGGCTTCGCCTCAAGAACCAACTTTTTCGCTCAGGAAATAATGGCTTACTTTAGTCCCTATATGTTTACTTATTATAAAGACGGATGGTATAAAGTGCATAAAACTTAGATACTACATTAGCACTTTTAATTTAACATTTTAACGTTTAATCCTACGTAAAGCAATTAATGTTAAAGTAATTGCAAGATCTTTGATTTCATCGTATTGTTTGTGCATGGTACGGATTTACTTTGAAAGCAATCCTTCATTTTACCTTTCAATCGATACGATCCTTTTTAAAATGATTACGTGATCAAATTGTTTCTCGATTAGTATTACTACATTGTACAAGGATATTCTCGATGCAAAGTGAACTACGTCAAGGTGTAGGAGTCAAGGCGAGATGTAGTAGGTCAAAGTTATTATAACTTATCATTTTGATCTGTTGAAGATTTAACTATTTATTAAATCATATTGCATCTTTTATTTTTGTAATTAAACTGTTTATTGTTTCTAATTATATTGTTAGAATTACTTAAATCTTTAAAGGTTTTTAAATTAAAAGATTATTGATTTGAAATTGTATAAAAAGTCAATCGTTGGATTAGTATATGTATGCATAAAATATTAGTATCTAAAGGTGCGTTTACGGCTGGTACCGAAGTGCGCCAGCCCCCCTTAGGATTAGAAAAAGGTTACGGTCGAAGTGCGCCAGCCTTTTATTCAAAGAGTCTGAAGGGTGAGGTCAGGTAAGCCCGGGTTATCCCTTCTTGCACCCTGTCTAAACCCAAAGAACTTTGTAGCGGAACGGAAATTGGAATCCAACAAACTACAAAATTAGGGACTAAGTTGAAATCTATCACTACCGAATGGATTATAGCAGTTCTGTAATCTTTATCTGTTGCCTGCATACTAAATATTGATAGGGTATGAGCTTCTTAACGGGTCAGTAACATAGGATTATTAAAAGCGGAAGGATGAAGGAATGGTATTACTTACC
>KZ651515.1:471818-483066 GCA_001010745.2 Gerris buenoi
TATATTTATTTTATATTATATTTATTTATATTTATTTTATATTTTATTTAAATTGCTATCCCTATATAAATAACGACTAAGTCCAACCCCATAAGGGAAACCACAGCTACAAGCAGGGTAAAGGTACAACATTATAATTATGTAATTCTTATAAATTGTATGAAGTAAATGGTTAGTATTATTAGATGGAAATTATTTTTTCAACTTATCAGACTATGAGTTAGAGTAAGAAATTTGTTTATCAATTTATCATGTTTTAACGTTTTATCTTAGAAATTCTTATTTTTGGAAACATTGCAAATTTCGTTGCATATGTCTGTTCACTCTAATATTATTTTGACGTCGATTTATATGGCAAATGACATCCTTTCTGTCGAGTATTGTATTAAAATCTATAAAACATAATTAATTAACAAATAAGTAATTAATACATAATAATAAAATAAATAAAAATAATAATATAGAATAAATATCTAGATGGCATTTAAATTTAAAAGAAATTTAGTTGAATCCAGAGGAATTTTAAATTCTTTAAACATAAACACAGGAATAATTTGTTTTAAGGAAGTGATAAATTGAGAATGATCTCATGAATAAATAATTTTCCAGAGATAGTTGGTTTTACTCACTAGAATCTATTTTAAAACTTCTACAAAAATAGTAAAATTGCTCGACTTCTATTAAAAGCCTTTTGTAACTTTACAAGATTTTAATATTAAATATGCGCATAATTTTACACATTTAATGACCAGGTTCTGTTCAACCTTAAATTCGGCATCTTGATGGATCATTCCTTCGTATAAAATTGATCGGAAAAATACCTCCGTAATAATAGAATACATAATTCTAATAAAATACATAACTTTCTGTAAAAGATAATTTTTGGAATTTTTTCCTTCCTTTTTTATTNTAAATAATAATAAAATATAAATAATAATAAAATATAAATAATAATAAAATATAAATAATAATTAATTAATAAATAAGTAATTACTCTTCGTTTACAGTTTACCTAGGTGGAAGGCATTTTGAAGACTGCCAATTGCCATCTGTGTTTGTAAACCGGATTCAGTCATGCTTTTTAATCTAACTTGTGAATCTCATCTTTGAAATTACTATTTATTTCATAAAGTTGTTTACCTTCTGACCCGCATACGGTTCAACTGGACCGAAACAGACAATATTATATTCTGGCTATGATCCCAAAATCCTCTCAACAAATGTGTATTAAATATTATATTTTATACTTTCACAAATTTATTTTTGGATTTAAATATGTATAAAGATTATATCAATTCGTTCCGAATGGCTTCTAAAAGAAAATCATTAAATCCATTCCACATAATGGTTTGGGCATGGATTCAGTTGATAGGTCGTGACGAGTCTATTTATCAATCTACCATTTGAGATACCTTGAACCAACTGAAGGTCAAAACCACCTAACCGCCTGTTTCCTTTTTAGTACCTAAACCAGTAATCTTTTAGGTCTTTTTTGGAAGTCTCTAAAAATAACACACAAGGTTAAATTTATATATTCTTATACTACAATGATTAGCTTCATATTTAATAAAAAGAAATTAACTGATAAATGAGAATTCACGTCTGTGGCTTTAGTACTTTTTCAAAATGAGAAGAGCACTATAGATAATGGCAAATGATAAGAAACTAAGGCACATTTTTTATGTACTCATAATTATAGATAGTTGGTTGAAATGACTGACTACCATTGAAACTATAATTATATAGACACCACTATTTTTTTTTTTTTTTTAATAAATCAGACAATAATGGCTTGTAAAATCATAAAATCAATCAAGTAAGCGATTGGATGCGAGGAAGCTATGTGCCATTCTAATTGTTAGTCTATTTTAAAATCGCAAACTACAGTAGTATTAATACTGATAAATTTATTAAAAATAACCAAATATTGTAATGAAGCAATAAATATTATCTATTTTGGTTTGACAATATTGATATTTCGTTTTTGTTTTTTTTAAATATTCATTTATATTATAGTATAAAAGAATTGGTTTTATTGACCAATATTTTATGGTAATCAGACATAATAATAATTAATTTACCCTTAAATAAACCACAATTTGTTTCATATTAAATAATACATTATTGTCAAATCGTAATAAAGAAATAATTCATATACTGTGATTATTTTATGTTAAAAGTGCCAAAATGGCAGCTGCTACCATCTTGAAATATTCTTAATTTGGTAAAGGATTATTGATGGTCTGATGTCTGCAGCAAAGGCTTAAGAACAGGTTTATTTATGTGTTAGTTAATAATGTTTATACATATACAGATGTACCATTAAACTTGTGAGATTGGAATGAATAATTAATTTAGTTATTGAAACTACAGCTAGCTTTAAAGAGCCAACATTGATTAATTATATGATTTGGATTAAATAAATACTTCAGAAACTTTTTTTGAAACTAATATATTAATATAAAAACAGAGTTTTTTTGAGACATATGTTAGTACATACACAACGTTATGTTATAGTTGTTACGGTTAACGTGTTATGTTGGTAAAACATCAATATGAATATAAAAACTTATATCACGTACAAATTTAACTAAAACTACACCTGCCTACAAAATTTTTAGGATACTAAACTAATATTAAAGTAATTTTTTCTTTGTTATGTTGATAAAGCAAATGCATCAATATGTTTTCGTTTGTGGAAATTCAATCTAATACATCTTTTCCTGCAGACATTACCATTAAGTTAGAAAGCCATGTGTCTCCTAATGTAGAACTTAGGCTGTCTTTGATTATTTTAACTCTGCTCATTACTCAATCAGGTGAACACCTAGCAGGGCCATTGAGAGGATTCCCGGGCCCCTGGGCAGCATCTGGGCTTTTTTGGACAATTAACGGCGGCCCCCCCCCCCGGTAGAATTTTTGAAAATTTTAGTGCAAAAAGATGAGCTTTAAGGATTTCTGAAGTCAAGTGTGTCTTTACAAGAAAAGATGTTTGGTGGGGACGAATATTGAAGTTTAAGATGGGCTAAAAGCCTAAGGCCCTAAGATGGGCTAAAAAAAAAAAAATAAAATAAATAAAATAAAATAATAATAATAATGGAGTTGTTTTGTAGCTGGTGAGTTTCATTAAAAACCTTATAAAAAATTNTAATGACGCAATCTGAGTCATCCCCCCCCCCCTCTGTGGGCACCCCTGTAATAAATATGACGTCACGTCACGGCGCATCGCGGCTTGGCACGTGGCGTGTCACGAGGTGCGGAATTTTCAGTAGGTTGAGAGGAATATAATATATATAAAGTGGGTCGAGTTCTTCTTTCGAAGACTCTTACTTTCTTCTGGCATATTTCTCCTTTTTACTTATTAATATGATACGGAGACTAGGTGTTAAGTTTAATAATCTCCACATATACTCGTATAGAAATCTTATTTTGCGTTTTATGCATCTATTTCTTATTAAATAATATCAGTGTTATTTTACTACGTTTTTATTAACTTGATTTCTTGTTTGTTTGTCCGGTACAAATCTTGCAATCGATTTTTAACTATCTTCCATAGTAGCTAGACATTTGAAACTTTTATATTAGCTCAGAACACAATGACAATGCATTATTTTAATACTTTTAGCCATATTCAGCAGCATTTAATTCGTTTTCAGCAAATTTTGATTTATGGAAAGTTAGTTCGGAAAAAATCCGCAAGTTTTTTTTTTTTTTATTTTGACATATCCATATTTACCTACACTCTTCATTTTAACGGGTTTCAAATTTATAATTTATGACAGAAAAATTAAAAACGTAGTACTTATATGAAAAGTTCTTTTTATCTTGCAATTATTTAAACTTAGTCTTGTATGTTAATTATTAAAAATTTATTTAGGTATATTATTATTTTGTGTGAGCAACACTGAAAGGTTATATTGCAAGACAAGAAGGGTATGTTGTTTTGTATTTCGAAATCTGGATGGTTTGAGGATTTAGCTCTAATGTTATGCATATGTTTAATTGCCAAAAAAGTCTATTATTTATGGGAAAGAAGTCTTCCTATTACTTCTCTTCTTCTTATTACTTTGAAGCAAGAAAGAACAAACAGTCTTTTAAAATCAATAATGATAAGATTTATAATAATAAGTCTATTTTCTAACCTAGGTTTAAATATATAGCAGTAAGGTCCTAGGCACTAGTACTAGACGGGTAGGACGAAACACTCGTTGGAACATAGCAATTAAGTCTTAGATATTATGCCCTTTATGTATTATGCATATTATGGCCCTTTCTAGCCCCAAAGTAGAGAGTTCCAGCCAGTTATAACATTAATTCTGTACATTGTAACATTGTCTGAAGCGTGTATGGTGAGATCAATACTGAGCCTTATAAATCAGAGCATCACGGCGAAGTATCGAACCCACGATCTCATCATACTTGATTCAGCGAAAGATAAGGAAACGAGGTAAGGCATATAATCCACACGACCACGCTGTCACCTCTAAATATGTAAGTCAGACTTTGATTAGTATACGTTAAAGTTCACCCTTCCTCTCTAAAAAAAGTCAATTTTTCAAATAAATGTTTAATTTTGTACCTCTGAAATAAAGAATAATAAAATCTATTTGCGAATCCTTGATAAGAATGTTTTGTATTTCCCAAGAACGGGAAATGGAGGTAGTTTAGAATTAGAAGGAGGATCTTCGGCGCCACCTAGGAAAAACAGATAAAAGGATTTTCTCCTCCCAAGCATTGAAAATCTACTCCCACACATTGATATTGGAATTTTCCCTCTAAGGTTCTAGTTAAGTGCTATTCTTGCCTCAACTAAAAAATTATCTTTTATTTCCGATAATACATTTTGTATCTCTAACATTGATTTTTCTCAGCGCCCTTGTTTAGATGTGTATAAAACATTGATAAAAAGGAATAACATATACCTTACAAAATATTTACTTATTTTAGTTGTAATGAATCTTCAAATGACCCAATTGGGAAGTAGTATGGATATCAAGAAAACATTCTAAAGAAAAACTTTTGCCGTTGTACTCTTATGTGGTTATTTCAAAACAAACCTCTATTAGGCTTTAGGACTTTAATTTTGTTTCATTCAAGTTTAAATTGTATAGTTTTAGGTTTCTGTACAAAGTAAAAATGAAACCTTGTATAACGGCTCTGTCTGTCTGTCCGTTGGCTTGTTTCAATTCATAAATTAATAAAGCTAGAAACATGAAATTTAACACCCAGGTACATCTCGGCATTTTAGACAACTGGACAAATTTTGGAGTTTTCACACTTAATATTTTTAAGTTGACTAAAAAAAAGTTTTTAGTTACCATGGCATGTTATACATCAATTTAAAGGTCGAAGTGTAGAAATAGAATATGCAACTATTACACTTAATATTTAAACTTAATCGTACAGAAACGGCGATTATCGCCTCATGTACTTACGTGAAGCGAGCCTTACTTTTCCGCTGTACCTTCGAGCAATCAAATTTAAAAGTCATTAAATAAAATGGGAATAATATTAATATTTATAAAAGTTAATTTATTCCAAATTTGTTAATTTGTTCCAAATGTATCCGAAACCATGTGATTGTTCTGAAGAACAAAATTTTTTTATATATGTATCCAATTTCAAAAATGTCTAGATAAAAATCCGTGCCGGACATCAGGGAACATTTTTGGTTCTCTGTCTGTCTCTCGCTCAAGTTTTGCGAACCAACATATCTACAAAAATACTTGTCCAATTTTAATGAAATTTGGATGGTAGATCATAATTAGCCCATTGTTGGTGCCATATAAGTTTTAACCCTCTCCACCCCATTTTAATCTTGGAGATACGCACCAAAAGTAATTTATTTACATCTATATCTTCATAAGTTCTCATCTTATTTTTTATGAAATTTCTATGAATTGTCCAAAGTAGCTCACAGATAGCTCAAGATTAATTTCACCGTCTGCGCTTTATAAATTTTTCTAAGTTCATAATTTACTTCATATAAAAAAATCAAAACCATTGTGACAGATTAAAAAACAATTTTAAAAACCCGGGAGGGGGGAGAGAATTGATTAAATTTGGCAAAAATAGTTGTAAAAGCATAAAATTATTTTAAATTTTCTTTGGTTATAAAAAAAACTAGTCGTGAGACCCGCGGTAACGGGCAGAATAATAAATATGGTTGAGAAAAGGAGCTGAGAGATAATTAGTTATAATTAAAATAGATATTTAAAGAGATATTTACTGTTTAAATAGTAAGTTTTATGCAGTTATTATTGAAACATTTAAATAGGAAGTTTTGTGCACCGATATTCGTTACAT
Source organism: Gerris buenoi (assembly GCA_001010745.2). NCBI lineage: Eukaryota > Metazoa > Arthropoda > Insecta > Hemiptera > Gerridae > Gerris > Gerris buenoi. The sequence goes on from KZ651515.1 coordinate 478,125, forward strand.
AGGTATGGCGCAAATGGTTTAGTATCTGGCTTACTCCCAGTAGCCCCGGGTTCGATCCCAGCTTATGGCACATCAATTTTTAACGTTATAAATCATTTAGAGGTCGTTCATCATTCATTTGTCGTTGTTGGGACACCACTACTCGATTATATAAAAGATTAGGACACGAAGGTACTATCTAGCCACTAATTGTCAGACTATTATATTAAATAATGTACTTTTTTCTTTTTTTTTTGGTTACTGAAAAAAGTATTTTTAGACATTTTAATTTTTTTAAAGGCATAGTTATTGATAGAAGATCCTTAAACTTAACGTCGTGATAGTAATATTATAACACTGTCAGTAAACATGAAGTTTTCTCGTCTTCAAATTGTTGTACAATGCCTGACTGTTTTCACTTACTCAGACGCGATGGTCTATGTGAGAATTTGTTGCCAGAAAAAAAAAACAAATCAAAAAACAGTAATGTACATTGTTTGGCAAGTTAATTTTATAATTTGTCTTTTTTTTTTCTTTTTTTTTTAAATCTTTTTTTAGTCTCGTATGTAGTTGTAAATTTAGATCAATTTACCTTTATCTTTTAGTCATCTTTATAAAAATAGCTTTTAAAAAGTGGTGAAAAAAATACTATTTTAATTAGATAGATGTCTCAAGAACTACAAAGAATAACAAAAAAAAAACGAGTTCAGATCAACGAACGGATATTTTTGTTGGACCAACTTCCTTAAACCAATATCTATGATCTAAAGTCAAAATGTCTCAAAATTAAGACATCTATCATTATTTTAATCAAAATCTGAGATCGACGGGAACAGACTCGAACACAAATATATAAGTTGGTTTTGGCTTTCAGCCAGTCAATATTCGCATGAAAACATAAACTGTAAATCAGTCAGGTAAAATAAAAAAAAATAAAAAAAATTGACTTAAAATTTCTTGTAACATAAAAATATTTTTTGACAAAATTTTTCGTAACATATAAAAATATTTATTGACTATCATTGAATTGAATATTGATTAAAAATATATATTGACTATATTGAATATTGAAATTTTTCATAACATAAAAATATTTATTGACTACAGAATTATATTTGGAGTCGCATGTCAACAACCACCACGTTCACGTCGCTCTCCAGTTACGTTGTTCATAAGTGTGTTTAGAGACCAAATTTATTGTTGAAATTATACAGAACGTTATATTATGTTGTTATCTTTCAGTGTATAAACTTTCATTTTATTTTATTAAGTAGTTTTTCTTGTTCAGAAGTTTTCTTTTTTTCTTATTTTTATAATTTTTGTGTAGAGAAAACGGGGTGAAGAGTGGGGAGGTGACAGGTAAACAAACAATTCCTATATTACTATTTTCCTTATTTAAATTGTTTGTGGTTGCTACAGCAATAAGAGACAATTAAAATCGCGCATTAACTTAATAAAAGTACACATAATAAAGGCCTTACGGCCTTTATTATGTCATCTGGTACGATGACTGCCTCGGACGGAGAGAGTGTAGTTTACTATTCCTCCGTCTCTGAGGATGATCAAGAATATATCCCCGTACACAGGGCCTCAAAAACCGGCAAGAGGATACGGTCTCAATTAGAAGGCAGTAAAACTTCTANTGTATGTAAGTGTGAATGGATGCATGTATGTAAGAGTTTATATAGTTGTGAATATATATTATAAATATATGTAATGTTAATAGATGAAACCTCCATGCCTATAAGGCGCCACGGCATTTCGCCGAGTTGCTTAATTTTTTTTATAATTTTATTGTAATATGTATTTACATTGTTATTACCAAATTTTAAGCAATAAATGGTATTCGTATTCGTAAACAGTCTAAATAATAACATTCTATACACCTTCTTTAGATTGTTACTACCCTCTATTTTCTTATAAGGGGAGTGACAATCAACTAAAGTGCCTTATTGTAACTGCGAATGTATAAAAAACAATAACTTATTTTATTTTATTAAAAAATTAATTTTCTTTTACAAACTTATTTTTACTATTAAATGATAATTTGTAAGTAGACTGCAATACGTCAAACAACAATCTATAAGCACTTGAAATGATAAAAAATTAATTTATTTTGACGCCTAGACTAATATGTATTATTTTATTTTGAATATATTTTATTTAGAACGTTGTAATGTATGAATTTGACAATGCACTATATAGATTTTAACTAATGATTCTCCCAGTGACCGTTAACCACTAATTACCAATTCTATTCAAAACCTTAACCGCTTGCTCCTGGCTAAATATTGTTGTGTGGAAAATATTAAGAAAACATTTTAAAACTGAAGTATCCTCACATTACTCCAACCCGTTCTACTGGTTTATTCTAATTATCGTCTCGTTTTTTAAACCATTAATCTTGCTCGAAATTTATGCAAAGATCAATCAACTTTATAAATCAATCTTTCATTTTGCAGTAAAGCTTAATAATTATTTTAATAGATGCTGTCTCGGCAATACGCCATGTCCTGCATCGTTTTGTCGCGTGCGACTCATCAGGGGCCCGACGATGCCCACCCAACTCTGGACTCTGGACCTATACCAGATCAAGAAGATCAGATATAAGCCGTATCATATCAATCAGAGACAAGCGTGCTCTCATAGCACCATACATAGATATATACATTAATTGGAGAAATTTAAAACCTAGTTTGCTTTAAATAATGACTGAGCTTAAACAACTACTTCCTGAACATATATATTATGTAAGGAATGTTTGGCCTAACTTTCACCGTTTAAACCTGGTAAAAATAAGTTAAATATGTTGTTAGAGCAATTTAACAGAATAAGTTATTTTAAAGACGAAGTTAAATCCCTGTTTTATTTTCTCTTATACGTTATATTCATAGAAAGTATTGCGATGGCACGACTTTGATGGATTTACTTGTTTCGAGTTACCATGAGTCTAAAAAAGGTTATTTAAAATTTAAAAATATCTGTCCGTCGGCGTCGTCTCTGTCACGTGGTGCCTAAACTTTTATTTCCGATGAAAATTGACATGCAGGTTTATAAATATCATACTCCGAGACGAAGACGAGCAAAGAATATTATTAGCTCTTAATTATTTAGGGATACTACCTCCCAAAAACTGAAATGTTTGAAAACGGTTCCGAAGATTTTGATTAAATAATTCTAAAATGTAGTCCATTTAAATAAGAATATAACTACCTATATACACATTGTTTTCGATAGGTCAGGCTTTTCCGTGGTCTGGTTCAATTCTTTGTTTAGCAGAAGTTATTTGTGTGATAAATTGTTGTAAAATGTTCAATAGTAATTAAATGTAACTACGGATGTTTCTAAACAACAAGTAAATAGACAACACTGATGGATCAAGTAAATAGACAACACTGGATCAAGTAAATAGACAACACTGGATCAAGTAAATAGACAACACTGGATCAAGTAAATAGACTACACTGGATCAAGTAAATAGACTACACTGGATCAAGTAAATAGACTACACTGGATCAAGTAAATAGACTACACTGGATCAAGTAAATAGACTACACTGGATCAAGTAAATAGACTACACTGGATCAAGTAAATAGACTACACTGGATCAAGTAAATAGACTACACTGGATCAAGTAAATAGACTACACTGGATCAAGTAAATAGACTACACTGGATCAAGTAAATAGACTACACTGGATCAAGTAAATAGACTACACTGGATCAAGTAAATAGACTACACTGGATCAAGTAAATAGACTACACTGGATCAAGTAAATAGACTACACTGGATCAAGTAAATAGACTACACTGGATCAAGTAAATAGACTACACTGGATCAAGTAAATAGACTACACTGGATCAAGTAAATAGACTACACTGGATCAAGTAAATAGACTACACTGGATCAAGTAAATAGACTACACTGGATCAAGTAAATAGACTACACTGGATCAAGTAAATAGACTACACTGGATCAAGTAAATAGACTACACTGGATCAAGTAAATAGACTACACTGGATCAAGTAAATAGACTACACTGGATCAAGTAAATAGACTACACTGGATCAAGTAAATAGACTACACTGGATCAAGTAAATAGACTACACTGGATCAAGTAAATAGACTACACTGGATCAAGTAAATAGACTACACTGGATCAAGTAAATAGACTACACTGGATCAAGTAAATAGACTACACTGGATCAAGAAAATAGACTACACTGGATCAAGTAAATAGACAACACTGGATCAAGTAAATAGACAACACTGGATCAAGTAAATAGACAACACTAGATCAAGTAAATAGACAGCACTGGATCAAGTAAATAGACAACACTGGATCAAGTAAATAGACAACACTAGATCAAGTAAATAGACAGCACTGGATCAAGTAAATAGACAACACTGGATCAAGTAAATAGACAACACTAAATCAAGTTATTATGTTCTCGTTAATTAACTTTAGCTACTATTCTTCAGTAATGAAAATAAAAGTAAAAATATCGAAGACCTTTCCGTAAAATATCCATTGTGTTACAATTTTTAAATATTTGTTTAGTTTGTCTTTAACTAGCCACTTTTTTTTTTTAGTTTTAGCATTTTAATGACAGTGGTCAAATGTATTTTCCAATAAGATCGGCTTTTTAGTGACATTCTTCATTTTAAGTAATCATAGAGTTTCAGTAATCCTAACAATTTGTACATAATTTTACCGCACATAAACTGAAATATACTGAATATAGTAAAATCACTTAAAATATAAGGATATTCACCTTTGAAGTTGCTGAACCTTATAATAGGTATCATATTTAAGAAAGCAAAAAACTAGAAACCCCCATAAATCTCCTTTTTATTCTATGCTAAGTATTATCTAAAACGTAAATGCACTATTATCTATCAGTAATCACTAGAGTATAACAGCATGATATTGAAGGATGATGTCAATATGATAGTAATGCAG
>KZ651516.1:11005-23286 GCA_001010745.2 Gerris buenoi
AAAAAAACTGTAAGGCTAATGTCCTAGCGTTGCCATATGGCAACAGCCGAAATTTGGGGTAAGGAATTTTTTTATTTTTTTAAAAACATTTTTTCCATATTAAGGGACCCCTTAAGAGACAAAATCCCTAGAAAACTCCAAAAAATTCCAAAAAAAATTAATTCGGGCAGGTAAGGGTTAAGATAATGTCAAATAAGAGAGAAAAATTATTTCTTTTTACATCTTTCTAAATTTTCGCATATACGGAATTTTTTCGTCCAGTGTTTTCCATGTGACATTTTGTAGGGTTTTGGCGGGTGCAGTTAATAATTATTGTTAGCCTTATCAAAATTTACAGAAATAGGTAAAGTTATTTGTGCAAATAGTGCAGCAAAGTGGCACATTCGCTACACTTGAGGTAAATGTTTACGCATGAGCTGCAGGCGAGGATGGAATGGTTTCTAGAGTGCTGCAAAGGCACTTTAAACTCGAGTTGCCCATTAAAGTTTGTTCAAAAGCAATAAATAAACTATAAAAGTACAACCAACAACTGTTGACACTCTTCAATGATAACAATAAGACATTACAACAGCTGTTATATTTATAGCCAGTGCTGCCAACTCTTTTTCCAAGCTTATACGATGTTACCTGGCTAGTAGAGGCATATTATTTATGTTCGTAAGGTGGAACTGGAACACTAAAGGGAAGAAAAGTAAAATCAGTGCTTGAGAAACATTTTCCTACCCTACAGTTGCTCGACAAAGTGAACAAAACAGCAGTTCCGTGCGTTTACTTCCCCGCACTCCAGTGCTCCAACATACAAACATAAAAATTCTTTCCTTTTACTTCGTCCTAAATTTTCGCATGTGTTCGAAATTTCTTCTTCCAGGGTTTTCCGAGTGTTTTCGCTTATACATTTAATAATTTATTCTGTCTTATTAAAATTTACTTATAATTAATTACAACAAAATATTATATTATAATTAACGACACAACTTTGATAAATCATCCGTATCCGTCTCAACTTTTTACTTTCTCATGCAACTGTTTCATTTTTACGAGTCTTTAAGCGGTTCATTGCACATGCCGTGCGCAGCATGGCTCGCCGTAAGCCACACACTGTAAATGCAGTTCATACTGTGATTCTTTAGTGTCCAAGACCAGTTATGCCTGATTTGGTAACGAAGAATAAAGCTTTAGTTTGGTTGATTGGCGATATATGAAGATAGAAAGGAGAAACGGAGGACAAATATGAACAAAAAAATAGTTGAAGAAGAAAGATAACCTTGCTCTGAACTCGCCACGAACAATGGTGATTTCTATATAAGCGTCGATAAAAAACGGCAAGAAATCGGGAGAGAGAAAAACGGATGTATCACTCATGTCAAAAAATATAAGCAAGAATCTCTTAGCGCTAGCGAACGCAATATAGCATCAAAATATATTGTACTCTTAGCACGTGGCGCGAGTGCGTTGTTCACGTTGGCACTGGGCGGGATAGCATGGCGCGCCGAAAATCAAACTCGTCTTGATTCTTATCGTGCCCCGCATTGCAGGCCGTGCTATGCACGGTTACCTCCACACACTGGCATGTTTCGTCTGTTTATGGCACGGCGTGGTTGCACACCATGCAATGCACGTGTGATGCTTTTCATTTTTAACGTCACAAAGGAGGACCCCTCCTCCAATGCATACCCCTTGTAAGATTGGTCCCCAAATATTTGGTCATAGCTAAGACTCAGAGTGAGGGGGCCCACTCCACATCATTCGTCATAGGGGCCCACATACTCTAAATCCAGCCCTGTTTAAGTTAACTAACTTCGAGTTGACAATGTTGGCATCGAAATGGTTAACAACACTTCAGAGACTTCCTTCCAAGAGCGAAACTTCGGACTTCATTACTTCGTAGCATGGTTTATTGGGAAAACTAAATTACACATTGGTCTTGATTTAGTCACAGCATCTCATGCACTAGAATAATCTTATTTCTTCTTTGAGCATTATTTCTGAACTAACATTGTTAAGCAGCCCCTACACGATCAAGCTTGATCAAAACAGCGCGTAAAGCATGATTGATAGTCTAGGAACCCGTTTGATGCTTGAGTCAAGCCTTGACGGAGATTGATGGAAAGTTTGAATGAGTCAAGCGGATTGATAGTCTAGGATGTCTGATGCTTGAGTCAAGCCTTGACGGAGATTGATGGAAAGTTTGAATGAGTCAAGCGGCTTGACGGTGCGCTTGATAGTCTAGAGTCAAGAGCAACTTTGATCAAGCATTCCGTCAATCACCTGCTCGACACCCCAAATCCTGATTCGAAACCATGGTATCTACACAATACTGATTCACTACAGTCCAGGAGGAGCAGTTCACTAGTCGAAACCATTGTATTTACATACTACTGATTCACTACAGTCCAGGAGGAGCAGTTCACTAGTCGAAAACTCCGCTACATATGAGTGTTGATGAAAAGATTGATTGGATGCTTGATGCACCCCAAATCAGCTTGACGCGATGTTTTGATTAAGCGGCTTGATCGTGTAGGGCAGGGGTACTCACTACGCGGCCCTCAGTACGATATAGTGTGGCCCTCGACCGTTCGTAAAACTCGCGATATTTTCCCTATTATTTTACGTTGCTAGAAAATAAATCAAGTGCCTAAGAAATGACAATAAATAAATTGTTCGAAACTAATCCTGATCATATTTGCTTAAACCTACACAAGTGAATCAACTTTTAGTTGAATGAATTTCATGAAGAACAAATATAGGTCCCGCCTAACACATGTAATCCTTCAGCACCTGCTAAGAATAGCAGTGTCTAAAGAACCAGCGAACATTTATCATGGCCACCCTAAGGCTAGGCGCACACTGGAGACAAAACAGTCTGCAAACAGCCCACAGACAGTCTGCAGACTGTTTTTTCTTCAGTGTGCGCCTAGCCTAAGAAAACATGTTTTTATTGTTTTTCATAACTGTTGATTCAATGACAGATTATTATAGATTTTAAGTAATATTGCATAATAGCTATTTACTGATCTAATCTACAATGATTAGGATCACAACTTTTGTTTTATTACATTCACTATTGTTAAGTTACTATTTAATTTTTTTTTTTTTTTTTTTTTCAATTATAAAAATACTTGTGTTCATAGTTTTGTCAACGAACTACACCGTAGGTTTTCTTTATTTTAAGACAAAGTGTTAAAATCAAATTTCACATATAAGATATGCATAAAAACGCTGTTTTGAGAGGTCATATTTTCAAAATTTTCCTGGACCCCCTCCCATAATGTGCCCCCCTATTTCTTCTTTGAGCATTATTTCTGAACTAACATTGTTAAGCAGCCCCTACACGATCAAGCTTGATCAAAACAGCGCGTAAAGCATGATTGATAGTCTAGGAACCCGTTTGATGCTTGAGTCAAGCCTTGACGGAGATTGATNCCCCCATATAATGTACAGCTGACGACGCCCATGGTTTTTAAAGATATTTTGGTTTGCAAAATTAATGACACGGGTGGACATGGAACCAATAATGTTCCTTGATTACAAATTCCAGCGGCCCTTAGAAATCTTCAGATTCTGAAATTTGGCTCTTTATGCAATCCTGGTGAGAACCCCTGGTGGGGGGACTGCTTTAGACTGGCGAGCTAACCTGCTCGATGTATCGACCTGCTAACCTGCTCGATGTATCGACCTGCTAACCTGCTCGATGTATCGACCTGCTAACCTGCTCGATGTATCGATTCAAAGTATACAATCCTTAGGGTGAATGGTTTTCTTGGAAGACGGTGATAATGTTGGAGCTAGGGGGAGTTTTTTCTACCAAAATCTTGGGCGTAGAACCCTCACATTTTAACCAATATAGATAAATTCCCTCTTTCACACTATAGGGTGGAGGGTGGGGACGGGGAAGTCAAATCCATTTTGCACGAGTTGCAACCAGGAGGGTCCCTAAATTGGAAAACACCCTATTATTATTATTTGTTGAAATATTTTCTCAACTTCAGAAGATTATTATATAGAAGATTGTATTTCTCTTTCTCTTATGCTCTTCTATGCCAGCATTTTCCTGCTCATTTTCAATTTATAGATGTTACCTATAGACAATCAAACTAACACTAACACAGTACCAAACAAATTTTTAAAATGCCAAAGGCTCCTTTAATGAAGATCTCACTACGCTCATTCAACAATCTCGGCGAGGTTTCCCAGTGTTGCCCTTAAAATATATATGTATATATTTTTGAAGTGAAACTTCTTTCGCGGCGGTAGAGTGAATTTCTTCATATAGTGACATCTTGTAACGAAGTTTGCGATTCGAGACTCGTCCAAGTGTAACATTTTTACAGATTAACTGTATTATATCTATTTAAAGACCAGCAAATCGAAACAAACATTTTTTTATTGGAATAAATGTGGTTGCCTTAGCGTAGCGCAAGGATCTTATAAAATATTTTATAAGATCCTTGGCGTAGCAATATATATATTTTTTTTTTCAATTAAATTTCCCATAACCATTTCTTAATCCTGAAATAATAAATTCGTCAAAAAATGAAAGAAGCAATGCTTTCTAGTACTTGAGTTTCACTTCTAACGCGTGGGAGCCTCTCACATATATATTTTTTAACTAGATCTATAGATTTAAACTTAGATCTTGACAGTCAGTTCTATTTTTCTGGTGTTGTCGATTATTCTTTCGTCTGTTTAGAACAGAATATTTCTATTTATTGATAAGATAAGGTTATGTGAGTGATAATGATAACATGTGAATAGGTTGCTAAGAAGGAGGAAGAAGAGAGGCTAAAAGAAAGGGTTAATGTAAAGAACTCATTACGCTCTTTTAAAATTCTTCCCTGCCCTTATTCCTTTTAGGTTTCTGTACAAAGTAAAAAAGAAACCTTATATAACGGCTCTATCGGTCTGTCTGTCTGTCTGTCAGTCTGTCTGTCAGTCTGTCTGTCAGTCTGTCTGTCAGTCTGTCTGTCAGTCTGTCTGTCTGTCCGTCCGTAGGCTTGTTTCAATTCATAAACTACTATAGCTAGAAACATGAAATTTGGCACACAGGTACATCTCGGCATTTTAGACAACTGGAAAAATTTTGGATTTTTTACACGTAATATTTTCAAGATGGTGGCCCTGACAATATGGCGGGCGACTAAAAAAAGTTTTTAGTTACCATGGCATGTTATACATCAATTTAAAGTGAAGTGTAGAAAAAGAATATACAACTATTAAAATAACACGTGTAATATTTTCAAGATGGCGGCCAATATGGCGAGCGACTAAAAGAAATTTTTTAGTTACTATGGCATGTTATACCTACAAGGTCAATTTAAAAGTCTTGAAGTGTAGAAAAAGAATATGCAACTATTACACTTAATATTTAAACATAATCGTACAGAAACAGACGATTATCGCTTCACGTACTTACGTGAAGCGCCCCTTACTTGTTTTAGTTTTCTGTACTAAGTACAAAAAGAAACCTTATATAACGGCTCTGTCTGTCTGTCTGTCCGTCCGTTGGCTTGTTTTAACTCATAAACTACTCATCTACTAATCTCATAAACTATTAAAATAACACACGTAATATTTTCAAGATGGTGGCCCTGACAATATGGCGGGCGACTTAAAAAACTTTTTAGTTACCATGGCATGTTATACATTAATTTAAAGGGCTTGAGGTGTAGAAAAAGAATATGCAACTACATATTACACTTTATTTAAACTTAATCGTACAGAAACCGGCGATCACCGCCTCACGTACTTACGTGAAGCGCGCCTTACTTGTTTAACTATAATATCTCTAGATCAATAGATCTAAACTTAGACATTTACAATCAGTTCTATTTTTCTGGCATATTCGATTCTTCTTGAGTCTCTATTTAGAACTGAATATTTCTATTTATTGATAAGGTAAGATGGGAGATATGATAATATTTTAATATGTTGTTTAAAAAGGAGGAAGTAGGTGAAGAACACTCCGCTCGTTCAACATTCTCGGTGGAGTTTCCCTAGTGTTGTCCTTATTTATTTTAGATTTATAGATCTTAATTTAGATCTTTACAGTCAGTTCAATATTTCTGACATTTTCGATTATTCTTGTGTCTTTACTTAGAACAGAATATTTCTATCTATTGATAAGGCGAAATGCAGGTGATATTAAGACGAAGGAAGTAGAAGTGGACAAAGGGATTGTACGAGTTGAAATATAGGCGAGGGTAGAGGTCGATGGTAGACAGCTCGCGGCCGGTGTATTATAGAACAGACCCCCTGTGTAGTGACGTCACACAGTGTGACTCACTCCTTGGATAATGTATGTGGAACCTTGACTTAACTCACCGAACTACTCACCCGCTTTCACCTCACTCTTCCACCGACATCTGTATCCAATTATAAACTCACCTTCAAAAAAAAACTTTACCATTAACAGTACACAAAAGATATATAATTGAGTAATTAGGTCTAAAATGAATTAAAAGGCTCTATTTAAGAGAAATGTTTTTTACTCTTTTAGGTACTTTTTAACTTTACTAGAAGCTATAATTGTAGTAAGTAATTTTAATTAATACATTTTTACTTTCTCATATAAAGAGAAAGTATTAAGATGGCGTGAAAATTCGATTTTGATGGATTTACACATTTTGAGGCATAACTCCAAAAAAGTGGTTTTTAAAAAATGTCTGTCAGTCGTCTGTCGGTCGTCTGTGCAGACGCCTGGAGCCTAAACTACTGGGCCGATTTTGACGAAATTTGGCATACATGTTCAGAAAAATCATACCCCGAGGTGAAATCGAGAAATTAATTTCAGCTCCAAATTTGGGAGCGCTACCCCCTAAAAACTCGGAAAAAACGCGAAAAAAAAAATATTCTTATCTTTTGAGTCTTCAGGGTTTTTTTTTTTTTTTTTTTTTTTTATAAGTAAAATTAATAAAAAAGAAAGCTAGGAATTTGCTTTTTTTTATATGAATATTTATTTGGTTATATTTCATCTCCTATTTGATATTTTCAAACCTGAAAATTTACAATTTAAAATTACAATAGATCTTTTACAATAATAAAATAAAAATTATACATATAGGCCAGTCAAATTAGACCAAAAAAAGCTGTTTCGGGGAATTAATGTCCAGAAAGCTGGAAATCGTTTTAATACCTTCGTTTGGTCCTAAATAAGTGTAATCTGAGTTTGCACCATCCTAGGAGGTGAGCATAATTTTTGGGAGCCCAAAAAAGAGTAAATTTTTGCAATTTTTTCAGTTTTTCGCTTATAGCTCGAAAACAGTGAGTCGGACGGAAAATGACAACCAGTTCAATATTAAAGAGGGTTAAATTCTGCGTATAATGAGTATATAAATCTTCAAATTTGGTTCAGCAGTATAGCCGTAAGAAAAAGTTAAAAATTGGTAATTTTTCTCCTTTTGGTGCTATCTTACGTTTAATCTGATTACAATGAAAGTCGGGGGAATGGTTGGACACATGCCTGGGGTGGTTTCTAAGTTAGTAAAACTATGTTCCGACAGGTAGGAACCCGGGCTGCGCCGGGTAATTCAGCTAGTATATTATATACAGGGTGTCCCTGCTAATATGAAACAGCGAAATATCTCCAGAACCATGATAGATAGAAAGATGCGGTTTTCAGAGTTCGATAATGGCTAAGAAGGCGCTTCCAGAAGATATGCTTAACATTTTCTTTGTTCAGCAGAAGTGTGTGTAATTTAGATAATTTAAAAAAAGTTAATAGTATGACAAATGTTTAAGACTGGATTGGATTCTATGGCTAAAAATAAGAACTCTTTATTCTTGGAAATTTATTGCTCCGAGCATGACCACTCAGCTTATTCAAGTTTCAAGCTATTTTAATTTACTTTGTGGTTACTCCTACAAATTTTTGAATTTATTTGGAGCTTCTTCAGTGAATAATAACCTTAAATAAACAGGTCAAGTGTGTGCTAGTCAACACACTGCACATATCGAGGGCAACACCGTATTGCAAGTATTACCTATCGATGACGAGTAGATGAATACACACTTCCCTTTACATGGTACAGAAGGGTTATTTTTAGGGTCCCTACAATCGTTATAAAATCAAAACGGTTTTAAATAAATTAATGTAACTTGGGGGATCGGTACTATGTAAAGGAAAGTGTGTATTCATCCTCTCGCCGTCAATAGGGTACTATTTAAACCTATGTTGCCTACGGACCCTCGCTGTGTGCTGACTAGCACACACTTGACCTGTTTATTTTATTTATTTATTTGTTTTACTTCGAACTCATATACAATCAAAATTACTTTGCGGTTCCGTCTTAAACAGTTCATACTAGTATTCCTGCCTAGAATTTCTTATAAATTCAAAAATTTGTAGGAGTAGCCAAACAAAGTAAATTAAAATAGCTTGAAACTTGAATAAGCTGAGTGGTAATGCTCGGAGCAATAAATTTCCAAGGGTAAAGAGTTCTTATTTTTAGCCATAGAATCCAATCCAGTCGTAAACATTTGTCATACTATTCACTTTTTTTAAATTATCTAAATTACACACACTTCTGCTGAACAAAGAAAATGTTAAGAATATCTTCTGGAAGCGCCTTCTTAGCCATTGTCGAACCCTGAAAGCCGCATCTTTCTATCTATCATGGTTCTAGAGATATTTCGCTGTTTCATATTAGCAGGGACATCCTGTATATAATATACTAGCTGAAGTACCCGGCGCAGCCCGGGTTCCTACCTGTCGGAAAAAAGTTTTACTAACTTAGAAACCACCCCAGGCATGTGTCCAACCATTCCCCCAAGTTTCATTGCAATCGGATTAATCGTAAGATAGCACCAAAAGGAGAAAAATTCACAATTTTTAACTTTTGCTTACGGCTATACTAGTGAACCGAATTTGAAGATTTATATACTCATTTTACGCAGAATTTAACCCTCTTTATTATTGAATTGGTTGTCATTTTCTGTCCGACTCACTGTTTTCGAGCTATAAGCAAAAAACTGAAAAAAGTGCAAAAATGTACTCTTTTTTGGGCTCCCAAAAGTTATGCTCACCTCCTAGGGTGGTGCAAACTCAGATTACTCTTATTTAGGACCAAATGAAGGTATTAAAACGATTTCCAGCTTTCTGGACATTAATTCCCCGAAAAAACCTTATTTGACTTGCCTAATATAGAATTGAATTATATTAAATTGGTCATGCTGAGTAATGAAATATTTTAGTCAATTACATACCTGAACATTTTATTTGTGTTTGTTTTTAAAACTTATAAAAAAAAAAAAACCCTGAAGACTTAAAAGATAAGAATATATATATATTAAAGGGGACAACTAATAAAGAAAATGCGAAAAAAAAAATATTTCTCCAAAACGATTCCGACGATTTTTATTAAAAAATTCTAAAATGTAGTCAATTTAAATACGAATCTAACGGTATAGGCCGTTTTCCCGGGAAAAATCTAGTTCCTGAGAAAATAGCTTAAAACGCGGATGGAGAGAGTCCGGGTTCGATTCCCCGCCCGGGAGAAGTTATTTTGATGATAATTTTTGAAATTTTCAATAATAATTAAATTTACATACGAAAATTATATGAGAAAGTTTGTCTGAGTTGTTTGTGAGTTGACATTATCAAATTCTAAAAAATAACAACACTGGAACTTTTGTAAACAATTTAAAATTTAATGAAGGATATGTTAAAATAGTCTGCCGACTTGTGTGGCTCATAACTTGACCACATCCTACTTTACTAAGCTCGACCAACATTCTCCGAGGAGTTTCCCAGTGTTGCCTTTGTTCCTTTTTTAACAAGATCTATAGATCTTAACTTATTAATTTTGCTTTTTTACAGCCCTAGGGCGGAAAAGAGGAATTCTTCAGAATTATGAGACGCGCATGCGCAATGAATACAATTACGTAAATCACTTTCTACGCATCTAAACATTGATTCAATGTTTATATTTCGTAACAATCGTAGTTAAAGTAAATTACACACACATATATATATATATATATATATATATATATATATATATATATTTGCTTTTCTATGACTACTGCGCTTTTTACCAACGAGTAACGAGATTGTGTTTTTAGCGCCAAAATTATACCAAAAAATGTCCTCCACCCTATAATGGCTAGTACTATAATTATGAAATAATTTTTGCAAATACCTTATAGGGTGGTGTAAATAGCTTGAAAAAATTAATAATAACGATTTGTTATTACCGATAAAAGACATTGTGACCCCCCGAGGAATCGAACCAGAGATCTACTGAACACTCCTTACTCTATAATTTCTCCCTCGGCTACGCCTCAGGTACCAAAAAACACGCTCAAGGCATAATCATTTTGTTTCTACACTTGGTGCGCCAATAAATCAATGATTATTTGATCACTACCTCTACGCACTACACCACGTAACGATGTGTAACATGTAATTGTGGGAATTTAATTTATTCTTAGTAATTATAAGCCTTGGGAACGGCTGGCAAAAAGTGCCGATAGGCTGGTATTACACAGCCTATGGCGGGGTATTGGTTAAAGTTTTCAAATAGCAATAATCGCACCTCAGTACATCTTCATTGGTTACGATAATGCCTCTGCGCAAGATTACTTGATGATGGGTAAATTAACTGAAGCCTTATATCTTACCCTCAGTATTTTCACCGAGAACATCCATAGAATATAATCCCATTACATTTCATATTTAAATACCTACATTTGATATTATTTTTTATTTAATAATTTAATGTTATTGTCAGTAATAATAAGTATAAATAACTATTAAATATTTATTATTAATACTCAGAATAATTTATTTGTAGTCATCATAAATGATTTTTTACAGTACCGGAACAGTGGTGCCATCTGGGAGCGGCTATTGAAAGTACTTTCAATAACGGTTTTTTTTTTACTTTTCCTCACCTATGGTAGGAAAAGTATTGTTTTCATGTTTTCGTATAAAAAAATGAATTATTATCGAACATTGTATCAAAATTTATGATAAAAATAACTTCTCCTCGGCAGGGAATCGAACCCGGGCTCTCTCCGTCCACATTTAAAGCTATTTTCTCAAGAACTAGATTTTACTCGGCAAAACGGTTTATATCGTTAGATTCGAAATAAAATGGACTACATTTTAGAATTTTTTAATCAAAATCGTTGGAACCGCTTTCGAGAATTTTTTTACGTGTTTTTAGAGTTCTTGGGAAGAAGCACCCCTGAATTAAGAGCTAATATTCATTTCTCGATTTCGCATCGGGGCATTATTTTTCTGAACACGTATGCCTAAGTAGTTTAGGCTTCACTCGTCTGCACAGACGACAGACATTTTTTATAAACCACTTTTTCGGACTTAGGAGACCTCAAAACGTGCAAATCCATTAAAACCTCAAAATTTTCGAAATCAAAATTTTTGCGCCACCACAACACTTTCTCTTAACATGAGAGAGTAAGAAACCAAGGAATTTCCTTTAAAAGTTATAGTTCCTTTAAGTTAGTCCTTAACAAGGGTGCTCAAAGGGGGGATTCATGGCGCTCAGAGCGCCATTAAAANTTCGAAATCAAAATTTTTGCGCCACCACAACACTTTCTCTTAACATGAGAGAGTAAGAAACCAAGGAATTTCCTTTAAAAGTTATAGTTCCTTTAAGTTAGTCCTTAACAAGGGTGCTCAAAGGGGGGATTCATGGCGCTCAGAGCGCCATTAAAAAAAAAATTGGGGGGGGATTTTGAAATATTTGGGGGGGATTTTTTTAAAACTACATATAAATACAATTTATTGTATAAAGTTTCAATTGACATAAATTGATGTATGTACGGTAAGATCATGATGATAAATTGATATTATCTATTACTGTATTATAGTTTTTAGTACAGTAAAAATGACTGCCCAAGATAATGATTTTGTTGAGTATAATTTACTTGGAAGAAGCTTTGTTGTTGTCTTATTAGCCTTTCTTCTCCCACCGCCTGGGCACGGTATTTGTACCTTTTTTACCACTATATTTATTTTTAACTTATAAAAAAAGTAAAAGCATTATGTGTCTGTAAGCGAAGACAAATTTATTTTAAATTTCAGAACAATTCACTAAAACTGAAATTGAACTGAGGGACCGGTTTAAGATCGGAAGTAACTTTTAACTAATAAAGAAAATGCGAAAAAAAAAATATTTCTCCAAAACGATTCCGACGATTTTTATTAAAAAATTCTAAAATATAGCCCATTTAATACGAATCTAATGATATAATCCGTTTTTTCGGGAAAAATATAGTTCCGGAGAAAATAGCTTAAAACGCGGACGGAGAGAGCATAT